>JBBBDQ010001316.1:0-270000 GCA_037127315.1 Ascarosepion bandense
TAAATAATCGGTCCTAAAATTTAGTTTCAAAGATATGTTATTACACTAAAAAAAACAATTTGATTTACTAAATTCATACATTGAGCGTTGGACTCATCTATGTTACATACATTGCATGTACTCATCTTCATCCCTTTGAATTCGTTTCATAAGATGGAACTTCCATACGAGTAACTTCTCTTCCAATGTTATAACAATATGTGGCTAACTTCCGAGTGAGTGCTTCCTCGATCATTATAATCTTGACCTCGTAATATATGGATCAATCCTATATATCCTCCTATTAGTCACAGCTCTCCTCTCCCTCATCCTTGTGCTTTTACAACTATCTCATTTAGAAACCATTTATATTGAGTGGTTCCTGCGATCTGTAATGTAGGCAATACTACAAAAACAAAAATACGCAACAAAATCCTTTCAATAAATGCAGCTGTATATAATATGAAGAAAATGTGTACACTATTGAAATAACAGCAAGCAAACGGGCCATAAACCTACTAGGGAAAATGGGTGCTAAACCCACTAAAGGGTAAATGGGTTATTAGATCTATTTAAATATTTTCGGGTATTTAAAATCTGGATTAATATATTATAAATAGGAATTATAATGTATGAAATTACTGTATCTGTTTAGGAAAATTGATAAAATCTCATTATACATTATATCAAAGGTGTGAAGATCATTGCTGGCGTTAGATAAATAATCACTGGAGGCGATCCTATGTAATGAAAATAACATTTACTACAGGACCATAAAACAGCCCGACACACTCACTGGGTGATGTGCCGCGGGTTTTATCAACCTCACTGCGTGAAGTGATTAAAATATGCACTACTACAATTTTTGTAAAATTTCAGTGATACACTCTCTTAGGTGTTTGTGGTGAACACGTTCCCAGACGAAGTAAGCGGCTTAGTGTAGTCTGTGTATTTTGTGGTCGCGGATCGGATGCTGGACGAAGCAAACAACAAGGCGGCAAAGCCTAGAATGACTGTACGCGTGCGCAGGAAAACCGTAAAGGAAGGCTCTCACGTATGCAAATCATGGACGGCTTGAGATAGATAAATAGAGTCCCAATTTGATAGTCGAGAGTTTCTTTTTATTTGCGAACAATCGAAGGAGACGGATTGTTAGCCTAAGAAGAAGAATAACGCGATACGTTATGACATGTTCAGAAGGCAAGGAGTGCTATTTGAACCAGCGGTATTTTGACTTGTACAAGTAACATTGTAACAATAGATATTTGTTCAAACTACAAGCTCTTTCAGCCAATCTTTAAATCAAGGCGGACAGAAGTTCAACATTAGGCGGAGACCTGAATTCATTGGAGCTGCTACCGATCAACCAATTATAGAATGGATTGCGAATGGGGAGTTGGTTTGTGACCTCAGCAAGATCAAGAAATCATACATTTGTAAGTCATTCATTTCAAATAGATGGCTTATTTTCTTTTGAGGTATTCTTTAACCACATTCCGCCTTGTTAGGTTGACTGGTTAATGCTATTAATGATATGCAATATAGTAAGGGAGACAAAGAGTCACCTTGAAATATATCTCTGTTGTTGTTTATTTCGCCAGACTTATAGGTCCCATTTATATGATTGAGATAAAGGGTTGTTTTCCATATCGACATACATAGCTTGATGAAATTGAGGATGACGGGTTATGCATTGTACATATTTAAAGTCTTTTAAAATCCAGGAATGTAGTACGTTATCGATGTCTTTCGATAATCTATCCAGGCAGTTCAAAGATTTTCTTTTGTATTCAAGCAGTTTCCAAGACCAATCATATTAATAATTAATTGGTATTTTCATCTGTAACAGCCTCGTTTGCACCATTTTTGTTCAAGCGGTAGAATGTTATTTCTTTCCAGGAAAAATATGTCTATTTTGTTAAAATAGATGTTAATTGTTTGTATGTTGTCTGAAGGCATGTAATTGGTCTGTAGTTTTTCGGGTTATTTGTATCACTATTCTTGGGTAGAATAAATGTAATTCCTTTGGTTATCCATTCAGGAATTTTAGTGGGATCGTTAACTATTTCTTGAAGTTTTTTGGTTATTTTTTATGTGCTATATTTAAATAATATAGCCAAAAGTTAGGAATGTTATCTAATCTTAGGATATCCTCTATTGTAAGCTTTTTTCAATGCACATTTAAAATCCTCTTCTTGATTCAACCCATGTTTGTTCTGATTTGTTTTTCATTCGTTCTATCTCTTGTGCAATCCAGTCTGCTTCTTTGTTATGTTCTTTAGGACAAGCCCATATTTTTTCCAGAACTGCATAACCTCCTTTTCCATTTTGCTGGGGACTGTCACTTCAATTTTTTAACTAATTCTTTGTAAAATTTCTTTGCATCGATTTGATAAATCTTGTTTTGTCTGTAAAATCTTGATCTTTTCTTATAGCGTCTTATTCTTTGAATCTTTAGTTGTATTGTTTGTTTTAATTTTTTCTTAGATGATATGACTTCATTTTCATTTCTAATACTGTATTTTCTTTCGACTCTTCTGCCTTTTTTAGTTCTTACATTTATTCCTTTGTCAGTTCATCGAGTAGTGATAATTCACTTCTATGTTGTCATGTCTATGAGACTGCCTTGTTTCTAATTTGTTGTTCAGTTTTTTGTTGCTGCTATCGTTTGATGCATATATTGCATCATTGAGATTTATCTAAGTGTATTCTTCATTCAAAATTAAATTGAGTTCTGTATTGAACAGCTTCATATTTGCGAGGTTTTGCTTTGTTGTTTGTAATTTTGTGAGTTGTTCTCGTTCTTCTATTGCAATATTTTGTATCTGACTTATATTGCTCTTGGATTTCTTCCTTGGCTTCCTGTATACTTTTCTTGTTTTCCGTAAAATAATTCTGTTCAATGTGTTTTAAATTCGTTTTATTGTGGTCTTGTAACTGACTGAGATCACACATTTCCCACACTTCTAAACTTTCAGTATTATCTTCACAGTGATTTGTGTTTATCACGGTTTATTCATCATGACATGTGGCTTGTGTGATGCTACTACATTTTTTTCTGATTCAGGTTCCATTTGATGTTTTGTTGTTTCGTCTATTCTGGTTGCAATCCTTTTTATCTTATTAACTTCAGCCTCTGTAAATCGGTTATTTCGCATGATGTACCTTTGTACATTATATAATATATTTTCGTCAATGTACTTTCTATTTATTTCTCAAACATTTTGTCGCCAAATGACATATGTTTGGCGAGAATTTTCAAGGCCATCATTAAAAAATCCTCTTCTTGTGGGGACCTGAAGATTCATTCTTTGTGTAGGAGGTTTTTCCTAGATCAGATTTTTCGACCTCAGGTATGTTCCCTCATGAAGGACGGGTTCCCTGTGTATACACTGAAAGACTGATACTGGAGATTTTATTTATATTTGTAATTTTCATATTATTACCACGAGTGACACAGGAATCCAAATGTCTACCCAAAGTTGCCCGACACATTGGATAACGGTCTTTTACAAATAGGGTTCCGAATTCTTTAGGGGTTCGTTTGTGACCTCATAACGCAGTAGCCATTCAACCCTCGGCACGATTAACACCTTGAGTTGCGGGTCGTTGTTTGGAGTTTTCCTTCTCGTAAATGGGTTTTCAAGAGACAGTTGACAGAGACGCGATTGGAATTCAAAGAGAAATACGCTGGTTAAAAAAAGACTTGGACGTTACAGCCACTCAACGAAACACAGCATCACTACATTAGAGTATTTTGTTAAAAAAAATTCCAAACAACACAAGTCCTTGTCACATATAGAATTATTAAGAAAAAAGAAAAATTAATGGAAAAGAAAAAGTTGACATAGGTTTAAGTTTATTACTGCTGTAAAATTTAAATATTTAAAAATAATAATTTGTACGCCCACTGCATATTCAGTTATTTTTCATTAAAATCCTTCGAAACTAAGTTAATAAATAAATAAATAAATAAATAAATAAAATGTATAAATAAATAAAATGAATAAATAAATACGTATTCTTTCTCAGAAAGAATATCGTAGAAATTGTATCAAACTGTTTTTCGTCGTATTTTTCCTGTTGTTTTGTTTTGTTTTTTGTTTTTAAGTAAAATTATCATAGTTTAAAATATCATTTCAAAATATCGACAACTAAGAGAAATATGAATAATAAGAAAACAAGTTAATGGATCTATTAGGATCATTTAAAGAAGAAACAGATAAATTGTATAATATACGAAGAAAAAGTAATGTTTACGTTAAAATAGTAAAACAAAAGTTCATATTGACAAAAAAATCAATGAGAAAGACCTTGGTTAAAAAAAAACATGGGTATAGCAGCCGCTCAATGAAACAAAACATCACTACACTAAAGTATTTTGTTTAAAAAATTGTTGGTACAATAACGAGTCACTTTAACAAAGTAACTGTCAGAAAAATATTGGAAAAGAACAAAAAGTTGATATACGCTTAAGTTTATTACTCCTGTGAAATTTAAAAATAATAATTTGTTCGCCCACTGTATATTCAGATATTTTTTCATTAAAATCATCGAAAATAAGTAAATAAATAAAATGAATAAATAAATAAAAAATAAATACATATATACGTATTCTTTCTAAGTAAGAATATCGTAGAAACTGTATTAAACTGCTTTTCATCGTATTTTTCCCTGTTAATTTGTGTTGTTTTTTTGTTTTAAAGAATACTTATCATATTTTTTAAAACAAAATCATTTCGAAATACCGACAACTAAAGGAAATATGAATAATAAAAAAACTAGTTGATGAATCTATTAGAATCATTTAAAAAAGAAACAGTTAAATTAATTAATATACGAAGAAAAATTCATGTTTACTTTAAAATAGTAAAACAAAATTTTATATAAAACACAAAAACGTGACGTTTGGAAGGTCTTCAGAAAAACACCTCATCCTTGTAGTAATTCCAACCGCGTTATTATTATTATTATTATTATTATTACGATTATTATTATTATTATTATTATTGTTGTTGTTGCTGTTGTTGTTGTTGTTGTTGTAGTTGGTATATCTCATGACTTTTCTTCCTGGTCCCAAACAGAGACCTAAGGTCAAAATTTGCTTCATGACATTTCCCACAGTTTTAAAAAAAAGTACAGCCAAAAAACTCAATAGAAGATATTATTATTATTATTATTATTATTATTATTATTGTTGTTGTTGTTGTTGTTGTTGTTGTTGTTGTTGTTGTTGTTAATAATAATTTGTCATTTTTCATCCTATTTTGATTTCTGCTTTGGTCTCACTACAAGTCAGCGGGAAGAGCTAATGCAGTTCGTGGTGTGTCGTTATGGCTGAATTATGGCTCACCCTTCTCTCCACTACCATCCCTAGAATTGTATAGACAAAGTGTGTGGGCTGTACTTAACAAGACATTTTTTGTATATCTCTTAAGCTGGGATTTCCAGAAATTCTTTCAATGTGTTGTTTTATTTCATTTTTTTATCATTCCAAGTGTACCTACTATCACTGACACGATTCTTGTTTTCAATTTAGACTTTTTTTTCTATTTCAATTTCCAGGTTTTATAATTTGACAGCTTTTTGAATTCCTTTGTTGCTAAGTTACAATCCCCTGGACAAGCCATATCAATTATTAGACAAGTTTTTTCTTTCTGGTTTTTAACAATAACGTCTGGCCTATTTGCTACAATTTTTCAGTCTGTGTAGATGGTGTAATCGCATAGTATGGTAACATCTATTTCTGTAACCGGAGTTGGGTCGTGTTTATACCAGTGTTTGTTTACAGGTTTTCCATAGTGTTTGCACATTGTCCAATGTAAATATTGCCCCATTCTATCGTGGCGTATTTTATATTTATTTGCGGCAAGTACAGAACATCCTGAGATTAGATGGTCTATTGTTTCTTTGGTACTTATTCGCAGAACCATATCAATATGCATAATATTTGCCTGAAAGTTCCTAGTAAAAAGAATTTGGCGTTGCGCTGCAAGAATAAAGCCTTCAGTCTCAGACGTTAATACAAATGCACGTACCCATCGATGAGTATTAACTTTATCAACATTGGATTTATTGGCACGTCCTAGATATTGGCTATGCAGAGGGTGTCTTTGGTCATGCAGATGTTTGTCTTTATTATTATTATTTTTATTATTATTATTATTATTATTATTATTATTATTATTATTATTATTATTGCGGATATGCGTAACATTTTGATTTTGATCATTTCGAACTGAATAAATTATTTAATCTACAGGAGTAGATAAATCTACTTCCACTGTCCAGGAATTGAGATATCACGTTTTGTTTTTATTTAGTTCACTTTATTTATTGCCTCCTCCAAATTCCCACTAAGTTCTTTTTGTATACAAAAGGATTTAACTTCGCCTGGATGTTTTGTCATTGTTATTTTTTTTTACGGGGAATCAAGGGCATCATGTATGCTTTCATTTTTAATGTTTTACAGATTCAACCAACCATTTATAAAATAATTATCAAAGTAACATTTATTCTTCTAAAGCATATACAAAATCAAACATCCCTCATATGGAAATAGGAAAAAAGATATCATATAATATACTTGTATTCAAGTAATAATTGGCTGAAATTACTGAATAGAACTGAATGTAGCGTAAAGATTATCATTTGTTCAATAATGTTTTCAAAATCTTATATAGTGTTTTGATTTCCATACATTTGTAAGCTAACACTAAAATAAAACAAATGATTTTATACGTTAAATAATTTCTAATAAGTCGAGTTCATTTTTATTAAAAACGACATTTAAAAAATCTAAAAGATATTTAGATTATCAGTTAAAATTTAGTCATTCGTTAACTTCGAGAGCAAGGCAAAAGAAGACACGATAGAAATATTTCATGTCATGGGATAAAAATCAACATGATTTAAACTTATTAGATTTAAATTCATCATTATCTCGTCGAAATAATTTAAACCTCATAAATGTGAGTAATTACTTTGCAAAAGAAATCCTTAAAAACGTGGTTAGATTTCAAAGTCAGATTCGTGACAAATGAACATGGTGTTAATTATGAGTTTCGAATTTAGCCGACTTTTTCGCCTCATCGAAATGTTAATTTACACATGAAACTGCTTAAAGGTTTCGTGTTCTACGCTTTTTGCCGCTTTTTCTGATTCCACGCAAAGATTAATTAATTTTCCCAATTTCTAAATGAGATTCGCTCGTGTCTGGAGAATGAAAGTATTTGTAAGAATTCATCAAAGAATTGTAGAAATTAACAATCGGTAAATTATGAAAAGAAAATTTGAATTTTTTAGGTCGAAAATCTTTAAAAATGAACGTTATTCTTATTTTCAAATGTAATCACCTTCAATGGCTTCTACGAATTCAATTTCAAATCGGAGCTAATATTAATTAATTGAAATATATTCATTGATACTCATAGGCGATATTTTTATTTGTCCATCACTTGATAATTTACATGTTCATAATACAGAACCACCGCTCATGCAGAAAGTTCCAGTGAGGAAAAACATTGTAGATAATATATATATATATATATATATATATATATATATATATATATAGTACTGTGCAAATGTTTCAAGAAAATAGCTATTTTATCTTTTATGAGTCATCAAAATGAAGTTTAAAATCACCCCTGTCCTAATTTCTTTGCACACTACCGGTAGTTTGCAAAGTATTAGGACAGGGGTGATTTTTCTAAAAACCACACTGAAATTCAAACACAGGATGAAAAGCCAAGTAAATTGCTAATAAATATTGATTATTTAAAACGAGGTGTAAAAGAAATGTTTTAAGAAATAGTTATAAATAGTTCTTTTCCTATTTTCTATTGAAAAGTTATTTTGAAACTACTCATTATTCTGTTATCCTTGGATATGACTGGCTTTTTTCTTATTCCTCCTTTTCGAATTGAAAAATCTAATGCTACTTTGCAAGACACACGTTGGGAACAAATACAAGCTGCTTACCAGAGATACCATTAGATACATTGAAGAGGCTTGTGATGTCAATGCCTGACAAAATGAAGGCTTTGATCAAAGCAAAAGGCTATTATACTAAATATTAAATTCATTTGGTAACAAGTATTTTTTTGTTTTTCTAGTTAAAGCATTTGTTGGGTAAGTAAAGTAAAATAAATTTAAATTTAATTGTTTATTTTCTATCAATATGACTCATAAAAGATAAAATATTCATTGTCCTAATACTTGTGCACTTTACTGCATATATTGTTAAATATAACATGCAACAAATGTCTATTATGCTTAATCTTCTGCCGTTCCAAACATCGTTAAATATAACAGACAATAAATGTATATTAGGTTTAATCTTGAGCCGTTATAATTATCGTACTTCTGCTTTAGTTTCTGGTGGAAATAAAGACGAAAATTGTCCAACATGTGAATATTGTATTATTACGCTGGTTCTAAGCTTTTGATTTACATTAGCCATCTTCAGAGTTGTTTCAGGGACGTTAAAATGAAGACATTCACCACCCATGAATTTTTTTGTGTTGACATAAAACATTTCTCTGTGACGATAATCTTCAGCGAAGAGCAGACGCAACTTGTAAATTGATAATGAGAGACCGAAACGTTTACAAGAGAGCCATATATAAAAATGCAGTATATGTTGTGACTAGATTGAAATGTGAGCCGGAAGCATCATAGACATTTATGGACTATTATATTTAAAAATAAATGTTTCAGATCTGTCTGCGGATGACAATATTTACGCTCTCACACCCTGACTGAGCATTCTGGGAAAATAGTAGACTTTGATAAACGGTAGCTACTCTAGCATGTACGCATCGCTCATTCAACGAAATGAATTAGAGCGCTCTAGCTATTGGCGCGTATAATGATATGCGCTAAAAAGTCTGCCTACTTCCACCGAAAGCCCATAGCCGACTGACGCCATTTCGGTCGGGTTTCAATCCTGGGTAAAAAAGCAATCGGAGTCTAACCGTACTGATGAGCTGTGATACGGCGAAACAGATCTTTCTGCGGATGACAATACATATATATATATATATATATATATATATATATATATATATATTGGGAGGCACAGTCCTGATTATTTAACAAATGCTGACCAATGGTTAATTCCTGAACGGCCTGAGAAAGGTCTTGTATTATGTCCAGAATTTCTGGAACGAATATGTGCGGGGACATCTTGTGATACACGCGTTTCCAAACGAAGATTCGTCCATTCTAGGTACACTGCATCGCAGCGGCATTTATACTTATATATAACCGAGTTTCTGCATAAATAGGACATTCTATCTTTCGAAAAATAAGGGAACGCGGATCTGGTTTGAAAAATAGTCCGTAATTTTAAGGAAAAGAAACAAGAAGAAATGCAAGCCGAAAATTTATCAGTAATGACTTGACAACTCCTACCAAGCCAAGGTAATTTAAAATAAATGGGACAACATATTGTTCACAGGAGAGCTGGTTCCTTAAACCGTCTAATTATCTTTGCAATGACTCTCTTAACAATATTTGCGGGAATAACCATTCGAATCAAAAATATTGTGAAGCTTTACAAGATCAACATCTAACAAATAAGAGGAACATAACATTAAAGCAGGGTGTACAAGAGTCTCAATCACACCAATCTTACGAGATTTGGGAACGAAGGAATGTCCAATTGGTAAATAAACCAGCAAAAGTAGGTTTACGAGAAATAGAAGTATCAAAATCTCCGTCCCAACGTTGAACTAAGACATCCAAAAAAAGGAAGCGACCCACCCTTCTCCACTTCCATGCTAAACTTAATGGCTGAATGAAGGGAATTCAAACTTAACAAAACCTTTTCGGCGTCACGAGCATTTTCCAAAAAAGAGAAGTTATTGTCAACATATCTTTTGTAAACTAAAGGTTTGCTGACCTTCTCCACTAGCATTTGTTCATAGTGACCCACGAATACATATATATATATATATATATATTACGGCAAAACGACTCTCAGATTACGAGTCAGTCGTGTATTTCCGATTGTAAACCGGAAGTGAACATTGCACTCTACCACGTACACATTAATACCTTGTTTCCCTGTATTATACTAACCAACTGTGTAAATACCTTTCTTCCGTAATATATTTTTATTATATATATATATTTTTTTTTAATCGTGTCACCCCAAGCCAGGCATTCGAACTGCCACTATAGCGCAAGGGGGTTACATAGAGGTATTGGGTAAGGGAAATGTCAGAAGGAGGGTTATAGACGACTTAGGATGTACATAGGGAGAGAGTTGGAGAGAGTGGGTGTGAAGTTATTGTGTTAGGAGGTGTCTATTGACCTTACATTTAAACACCTGGAGGTTGTAGCCGTCGGGGAAGCAAGCATGCGGTACGAAATTCCACAGTCGGGAAGTGCAAGGAAAGAAGCTGTTGGAGTAGAAATTTTGTCAAGAACCCCGAGGAGAATAGAAGGGGCACCCGACCAGATGTGGCAACAGTACTCAATACACGGGCGGATGGTTGATTTATATGATTGCAGGATAGATTCCCTGCTCAGAGAGCCGATTTCATAGCTGTGGATTTAGCAATGGATTCGACGTAGTCATACCACTTGAGGTCCGCTGAGAGTGTCAGGCCAAGCAGGCGTAGGGATTTACTCTCTGGGAGGCAAGCCTGTTCCATGCTAATGGGAGGGAGGTGCGCTTGTCTGTGGTGGTTAATTGACAGCAGCTTCGTTTTGGAAAAAAATAAATTTTATGAGGCATTTCTTACCTCAATCCACCACGGTTCGCCTTGTCACCAACACCAGATTTTTGATCGAGGCGAGAGTAAACTGTGGTATCATCGGCGTACTTGTGATCTTATGGCATCAGGGAAATCATTGATATAGATTAGAAAGAGCGTACGACCTAAGATAGAGCCTTGGGGTACACCTGCATTTTGTAGGGTAGTTCATGTTTGTCGGGAGGCATGTCCGTTTAATACCACCTTCAGTGTGCGGTTAGAGAGGAATGACCGGATTAAGTCCAACAAAAGTCCAGTTATGCCATAGCTTCGCAGTTTCCACAGCAGGCCGGCATGCCATACTCTGCCGAATGCTTTAGAGATATCCAAGGCGACGGTTCGGGCTTCGCCATTCTTGAGAGAGCCTGGTATATTTATGTTTTTGTTGTTTCGTTGTTATTACCTGAACATCTCAACAGTGGCGACGAAGATATTCGACATTCAAACGGAGGAAATTCTGAAATTCCAAACTCGTCGCACAACTCAACAGTAGCGACGTGGAATATTCGATATTCACTCGGAGAAATAACTCTAAAAATTCAAAATCTCCTCACAACCCAATAGTGGTGCCGAAATTATAAAATTGGTCCACAACACAAAAGTCTGACGCAATTTCGACATTCTCAAGAAAAAAAACTCGGTTGCATTCCTTTAGTTCAACAGTGAATTTAGTTTCACAGAAATTAAGCCATTGCACCAGAATTGCTAACGACGGTAATTTGGCATCAGATATTCGCAGCAAGAAAACTGTAAGTCCCATTTTACTTCTTCCTTCTGTGGAAAATTTGATTTGGGTTAAAACTTGTGACCCTCCCCTCTGTGAAAAAACATTTTTTGGCATTAAGTTGTTTGCTTTAAGAAAAAATTAAAAATGGAACCATTCCAAAATACAATACTCGAACTGATTAAATATCAGACTCAACAACAATTGGGATTACAGAAAAAAAATTCAAGAAATGCAAATGGAAAATGAAATAAGACAACAAAAACTGCAAGAGGAAAACACTAAAAAACACGTAGAGCTGCAGGAAGTTTTACATAAAATAATTACCGAGAAAAACAAAAGCTCGGAGGATACCACGTTCTCCCAAAATACAATAGGGTCTACGATCGAGAATTTCGTCTACAATCCCGATGAGGATAGTACGTTTGAGAGATATTATCATAGATACCAAAATTTCTCTGAAATAGACTGTAAATCGTGGCCGAATGAGAAAAAGATCAGGGTTCTCTTAAGAAAAGTAGGGGCATATGAACAGAATAAGTTCACGGATTTCCTCTTACCAAGGAAGACAAAAGACTTGGATTTTGATGAAGCAATAAGTCTGTTGAAGGAATTGTTTAGTCCGAGGTTATCTTTATTTCACAAAAGGTGGAAGTGTTTGAACCTACAGAAAAATAATGACGAGGACTATACTACGTTCGCGTCTGTAGTAAATAAAAATTGTGATGATTTCAGACTAGCAGAACTGACTGCAGATAATTTTAAATGTCTAATATTTGTGCTTAGGTTAGTGTCTGACAAAGACGCAGATATGAGAAGAAGGATACTAACATTGGAGAATGAGCAAAATATTACGCTATAAAAACTGGCGGATTACTGCCAACAGTGTGTTAGCATTAAGGAGGATGCAAACAAAATCCAGGAAACCGCTATAGCAAGCATAAAATGAGTTACTAGAAGGACACATATTCGCAAGTATCATTCACCAACGACAGGAAAAAGTGGGATTAAATATGAAAAAATAACCCCCACCCAAAACCTTGTTATGGTTGCGGTGAACGTCATTGGAGAAGTGACTGTCCATTTAAAAATAAAACGTGTAGAAACTGCAATAGACGAGCTCATATTAAATCTAAATGCAGAGAAAAAATTAAAAGCCACGTAAAAATTACAATATCAGAAGAACAGAATCGGAACATGAGGAAATATTTGCAAGTAGAAATATTAAATCAACCCATTAAGATGCAGTTAGATAGTGGAAGTGATATTTCCACTATAAACTTAAAAACTTGGAAAAAACTAAACAGACCAACTTTATTAAAAACAAATAAAGTTACCAGAACTGTTACTGGAAGAAAAATCAAATTCGAAGAAGAACTAATATTAAATCTTAAGTTCAACAATTGAACGAAAAGAGTGAAAATGTTTATCATGTAAAGGTACGAACAATCTTTTCGGGACAGATGGGATAAATGAATTCGACTTATGGGATCTACCTATAAGCGCATATTGCAGAAATATAACTGAAACGACTGACGAAATTAAAGAATTAAAAAGTAAGATAAAAAGAGCTTTCCCTGAAGTATTTACAGAAGGTCTAGGGAGATGCACTAAAATGGCAGCAAAAATCCAGTTGAAAAATGATATACAACCAGTTTTCAGAAAGGAAAAACTAATTCCAAGAGAAAAAGCACGTACACCCACAATTCAATCTTCAAAAAGGAAGTTCAACAGAAGTAATAAAACCTGCTGGCTTCCAGGAATAATTAAAGAACGTATCGGGAATATGTTATACATTGTTAAAGGGAAAAAGTTTACCGTCAATCAGATAAAAAAGAGTAGCTGAAGAAGCTATAGTGACACTGTCTCGGATAAATGAGAATATGGAAGAAATCTACGACACGTTCGATTTACAAATGCCGCAGGTGGCGAGTGTTATGGCGCCCTCCACCTTTGAAGTATAATGAACTGTTCCAGGCATTATGAATGGTGGTAGTGCCGGAAGACTTGGAGATTACGGCGAGACGACTCTCAGATTACGATTACAGATTACCAGTCAGTTGTGTATTTCTGGTTGTTAAACCGGAAGTGAACATTGCACTCTACCACGTACAAAGACCTACACATTAATACGTTGTTTTCTTGTATTATACTAACCAACTGTAAATACCTTTCTTCTGTAATACATTTTTATTATATTTATATTTCTGTTTCGTTGTTATACCTGCACATCTCAACAATAAATTATTTTATATTTATTGATTAAAGTGCTCGCTATCAGAAATAGAAAGTATGCAAATATTAATATGAAAACAAATTATAGGTACTCTAGTTAAAAATCGAAAACTGAAAAGAAATAAATACATAAATGAAAAAAAATTAAAAATAAATTATTCTAGACAAATAAATAAATGAAACATGTAAGTGCATTTGGAAAACATCTAATGGCGATTGCCAAAGTCTTCGGAGTGATAACTACTAATGGCAACGTAATGCTTCTCTTCATTTTCCCACTGGGCTTCAAAATCAACATGAAGACCTTCAAGTTCCTTGAGGAGATAGTGTTAACCCTGTGTCAAGAGGATGGTTGACGGAAGATCCTTTGTTTGGCAACAGGACTCTGCACCGTGACACAAGAACCCAGTCATGGTTGCCAGACTATTTCTACTCCCACATCCAAGCTTACATCTAATCTCCTGCCTTCTCCGACTGCACCCCCTTTATTATTATGCGTGGCGCGCTTCTGAGAGATTGGCTAACAAAACTCATAACACCAAATTTCTTACACTCCTAACAAAACACCTAACACTTAAGTACAACCTAAGAATTGAATTACGTTATTATTCATCAGCTTAAACATAAAAAATATCCAGACCAGTTACGAGGAATTCCGAAGCTCTGTGGTAATCGTTGTTGTCGTCAATAGTGATTTTATTGAATAGATTACTCTGTAGTATTTCAAGATATTTTCTTGTAATTTTGGTAAATCTATCTGTTAAAATGAATCATTAGTGTTATTTTAATTATTGCGTAACTTACACGACAATTTATCTATCACTTCCTTGACATGTAGTTTCTTATTTTGGGATTGCACGCGGATTTTTTAATGAATTCTCTTTAAAGTTACTAACGTTCTCTAAACATTCAAAAAATGTCTTCGTATTAAAAGAATATAGAAGTTGCGTCGGGGCATTCTAATGTGTTGATTATTGTTTTTAACCTTCCATTATGATCTTTGGTGTAAATGGCAACATTTGTTCTTATTCTAGAAACGTTGTAAATGAAGGGTATACTGTCCAGTCGACTCTTCTATTAAGACCTAGCAGTTAAGAAAGAGTTATATTCATAAACTTTTGGAGGGGAGCGAATGCAACGCATTTAGGTGCATTTTGATATCGAAACGTTAATACAATTTAAGAATTATTGTTGAATCAGAATCTATTTTGTAGCCTATGCTATAATAGGTCTTGACATAAGAAAGAACGAGATGAACGGGCTTCTATATCTTTTCACAGAAACGCAGGTGCTCCACAAAGTTTTTATCTTAGGTTCAACGCAATTTCTGATCTTTTTCTTCTTGATCTTATTATTTCTAAAATAGGCAGGCGACACCACCATTTATTCCTGTCTCAGTATAAAAATGTGAACAAACTGACAAAGTAAAACTGGCTGCAGTTCTTAAAACAGATCTCCAATGAGTGGTTAACTGGCGTAAGGAAATGACTTTTAAATTCTGATGCCTCCAAAACAAAACTGCTCTTCATTACCCACCATAAAATACTTTTTCCCGCCATCAGCATGATTGATGCTAGTCTTCTTGAGAGCAACACACTGCGCGTCCTTTGCCTCACTGATTTCAGCCGGCTTGAAGCGGAACAATTCCATTGAATTTATAGATGCATCAACTTTTAGGAATGTTAGGTCACCGCCTCAGCCCAGAATGTTTTTTTTTACTCATCAGAATACATATTGCACATTTATAAATCTACCATTTGTCCGTGCATTTTACACTGTTGCCATATCTGAGCAGGTGCTCCTTCAAATTATCTCGAGGCTCTTGACAAAATTCAAAAAATATTTGCAATGTAATAGATCATGACTTGGCATTTAGACCTCAGTTTCATTCTCAGAAACGTAAGTTATTTTCCTCAGTCCTTACTATAAAAATTTTCATAGCAACTGCTCTGACGAACATTTTTTTCTTGATGCCACGACCGCAAGAATTAAAGTCTGATACAAGATTGGCATCTAGTTCTCACTCTTTTATCACTGAAATAGTTAAATATACTGCCACTTCTACTCAAAGAGTTTCTTTTTTGCAATTTCCCACCTATGGAACTCTCATCTCTCTACTTGTTTCCCTGATATGTACATTCTCCAAAGATTTAAATGCAACGTCAATTGACATTTTCTACCTTTTTGAATTCCCATGCATATTTTATACTTTTCACGATATCCCTTGTACTCAATGTTTTCTCACTCTTACCACCTTTTCACTAGTGACGGTTCCGTCTTCTTTTGGGCGAAATGATTAAAAAGTTCCATATATTTTTGAATCATTAACAGTGATATATTACGTTGACATTCACGGTCTGTATCTGTTTGCAACTTCTAAGGGGATAACTATTCTGCAGATGCATCTCTACTATCTTACAAAAATTATTTGATTGGCAATTTGTCTACGAAGGGGACGAAATGTAATTTATCTAACAGATATGAAAATGTGTAAATAATGTGAATGATTTTATTAGCATCAATGCCTCCATGTAGAGTTATGCTTTAATCAATGATTTTCTCTATTAACGTATCACTATATTTGAGGATGTGCCTTGTGGTGCAGTTAAACAAGAAATCGGAGAGCCTATTTCGGATTCTAGTCAAATTCATTGCATTTACTTACGCGCAAATATCCTTGGGAAAGATATAAGTCCGTCACCTCTCCCTCCAGCTTTGGCATAAGTAGTAGGACAGACTGGGTTTAATAGTCTTGGCTGGCAACCAGACTATCCCAAAATATCATAGTAACCCACTCTGGAAAGATATACTGCACAGTCATTCATGTCTCTTTCGGGACATGATTTCCCAAGCGTGTATCACGTATGGAACTTAACTGATCACTATATTTAATCCATATCAAAAGGAACAAAACTACTCTCACTTTGTATTTATACTTTCTTCTTCTTCTAAGTGCATTGTTCCTTCTGAATTCGAACGATTTAACTGTCTCGTTTTGTTTGTATGTATCCGTGTCATTTTTTTTAATCATTTCACCCCGAGCAAGGCGGAAACGCCACTGATGTGCAGGGGGTTACATAAATGTAAAAAGATTAATTAAGATTAATTAGAAAAGAGTGAGAAGTACAAGCTAGTTAGAAAGGAACAATAGAAAGCTGAGAAAGCAGGTGCGATGACAGATACATAGGTGGAGAGAAAGGGAAGGTTATACAGGGGAGCGGAGGGGAGAGGGCTAGAGGCCAGTGGTTAGTAGATGAGTATTAACTTTGCATTTACATTTCTGGAGGTTGTAGCCGTCAGGAAAGCAAGAATACGGGAGTGAGTTCCACAGGCAGGAAGTGCGAGAGAGGAAGCTGCAGGAGTAGAATTGTCGTCTGTATTTGGCTAACATGACTGTGAATGGGTGGGACCCAGTGGCCAGTCTGGTTGCACGGGTAAACACCTGTTGATGAGGCATCAGAGACTTAAGCTCATCCGAGCAGAAGCCATGAAAGTATTTATAGAAAAGACAGAGGGAGGCCAAATTTCGACGATGGGAAAGTGGCTGCAGTCGAGTCGCCAGATCAGTACCTATCACATTACAGACACTCCTTTGGAGCTTGTCAAGAACACTGAGGAGAACGTCAGGGGCACCTGACCATAAATGGCAGCAATACTCCATGCACGGACGGATGGTTGCCTTGTATATATATGCAGGATGGATTCAGGTGGAAAAAACATCCTGGATCGACATAGTGACCCAATCTTCTTAGCAGTAGATTTTGCTATGGATTCAATATAGTGGTTCCATTTGAGGTCTGAGGACAGGGTAACTCCGAGGAGGCGTAGTGTATTACTCTCCGGTTAGAATCACATGGTCCATGCTTATGGGAGGCAGAAGAGGTTGCCTGTAATGATTGACAGACAAGAGCTTGGTCTTAGAGGAATTGAAGTTGACAAGCCACTTCTTGCCCCAGTTCACCACAGAGTGTAGATCCCGGTCAAGGTCAGCAGCGAGATTATGTCTGTCCGCCACGACAGGTTTCTTACTAGAGCGGGAGTATATTGTAGTTTAATCTGCGTAGATACCTACTTGGGACTTGATCTCATCTGGGAGGTCGTTGATGAAAATAAGGAACAGCGTCGGGCCCAGGATAGAGCCCTGTGGGACACCAGCATTTGTGCTGTGGGACGAAGAGGCACGCCCATTCAGAACGACCTTCATTTTGCGGTTATTTAAGAAAGATTGGATTAGGTCAAGCAAGCGACCGGTAATGCCATAACCGCGTAGTTTGCATAGGAGGCCAGGGTGCCAAATCCTGTCGAAAGCCTTGGACATGTCCAGAGCAACAGCGCGAGCCTCGTCAGACTCATCAAGGGCCTGTAGCATGTACTCCGTTACAGTTGTTAGCAGGTCGGCCGTGGACCTGTCAAAGTGGAATCCATATTGCCTATCGGAGAACAGTTTGTGGGCGGTGAGATGATGAACTATTTCAGCATTGATTATAGCCTCGAATATTTTCCCGAATATCGGTAGAAGACTGATAGGGCGATAGTTGGATGGGTCCGAGGGTTCACCACAATTCTTAAAGACAGGAACGACTGAGGAGACTTTCCAGCATGCAGGAAAGCAGGAAGCAGAAAGGCAGTAGTTAAACAGTTTAGAGAGGACAGGGGAAAGTTCAGGGGCACACCTCTTATGGACTATCACCGGGATTCCATCGTCTCCACACGCCTTATGGGGGTCGAGTTTTTAAATTACTCTGGATACTACTGTCGGGGTAATATATACGTCGTGCAGTTTGCAGTAGTCGGGTGGGTGCACTCCGGACGAGTCGAATGTGGAGTTGGATGAGAATCTGTGGGCAAAGCACTCAGCTTTGTCCGCAGATGACGTGAGAACCTCAAATCCATGGATTAAAGGAGGTATTGAGGATTTCCTATTGTTGAGCACTCGTTTACAAATCCTCCAATAGTCCTTGGAGCCGAACTTGCCGTCAGCTAAGTGCTGTCGCATTCTCTCAGAAAACAACTGTTTGGCGTCATTTAGTGTTCTCTTGCACTCATTGCGAGCAGATGTGAACAGACGCCTATTGTGATCAGTTGACTGTCTCCGGAATAGACGGAAGTAATGGTTCCTCTGGGCAATGGCAGCTGAGCAGGCCGGAGAGAACCATGGAGTGTAATGAGGTTTTAAGCAATACTTTCTGGTAGGTATGAAGGCATCACTGCCAGCTTTCACACATGACGAGACCTCAGAGGCTCAGTCATCAACTGATAGGTTGAACACTTTTCCCCACGGGACGTCGCAGAGGAAATCGCGAAATGTATCCCAGTCAGCTTTTTGGTAGAGGTAGGAGTTCCTATAGGTAGGGGGCTCCTGAGGGGAGTGAGACTGGAAAGAAATACTGAGAGAGACTACAGCGTGGTCGGAGTTGCCGAGAGGGCAAAGCTGCGAGATTTGACAGGCGTCAGGCGCAGAGGTGAAACATATATCTAGCAGTGAAGAATAGCCCGAGGGAGTGGTTGGGAAGCGAGTGGGGAAGTCCACCACTTGCGTAAGTGATTGGGAAATAGCAAAGTTCATTGCGTGAATGCCCGCCGGATCAGTAACGGCGTTTTCAAGCCACTCAGAGTGATGGGCATTGAGGTCTCCAAATACAAATATGTGGGAGAATGGGTGATAGGAAATCTATGTCGTCGGCAATGCTATCTAGTAGGGTTCAGTCAGGAGAGGAGGGAGAACGGTAAAGGAAAGAATAGGTAGCTAACCGAACTGAGGTGAGACAGGGCCGCTTTTCTTTGCATTTTACATAAAACATTTCTTGTTGGTTATATGTTCTGATTATACTTCTGTATAACTATATATCCGTAGAGTCTTCATCTACATTCCAGTACATTTTTTTCGTAGAGAGAAGTGATATTACATAAAATTTAAGTAAACATTTCTTAGTTTCTCTCGAAAATTCATTCTTAGTTAATGCATTGTTTAGCTTTCTATAAGCATTTTTTTTTTCATTTTCGATGTGACTTCACATATATGTTTCATATTTTGTATCTGTTATCTATCATATTACGTCAATTGGGTCAAACCATTTATATTCATATTCAATTAGTGAGGAGGATGTTCCATTCAGACAGTTTCTTTCTACAGGTACTTTGTGGAAAAAAAAACCTGAGATGATGCATTACTACCCACTACGATGGTAAAATCTTCAAATCTAGGAGGGGTAACCTTTATCGATTATCCCCCAAGACAGTTATTATTCACGTCGATATAACCAATTCTTTCAGAAAACTTCTACATTGCTTTTTAGTCTTTTAGGTGCTCATTAATGACATATAAAGACTCCTTTTTCTTACTTTCATTTACTACATTCCATAGTAAGAAACTCGATTTTTTTCATTAATTTTAATCCTTCCAGAAAATAAAGCTGGAAAAAAACATTTACCTGTTTATAGTGCTAACAGTCACCGAAAGATTAGTAATTTGTAACATTTTCAAAAGTAAATAATAAATAATGCGATCTTCTATTGTTTGCGTAAAACGCTAATTAGGAAAAAACTAATATTATATCCAATTATATACGGTAAATTCGGTGATAAGATTCCTTAAGAAAGAATGGTTACTATACTTGACAAACCGTTATAGAAAACGAAGTTGACTTTCATTGATAAATTAGCGTATCATTTATTGTGGTTTTCCCGTTTATCTGCTAACAAAAAACATCTCTCGCATTTCTTATCTTAAGATTGCTAACTAGATAGATGTGAACAAATGTTTTATTTTTGTTCAGCTTTCCTTAAAACATTCGTCGTTTGCTCGATACCCACTCATAGCAGCTTGAATATCTTGAATACCAAGGCAGCTAAATTTCTTGTCCAGGTAGAATAGCTCTTAACAGAGCTGTAATACGGAACTTTTCTTGATATTTAATTCTGTCTTCGCGCCAACTGTTCCTGTGGGTATCTCTTGTAGTCTAAATTTTCATAGTGGAAAGAAACGATACCGGAAATTGGCAGTGTCATGGTTTTCCCTGAAGACACGCAAAGAATCTCAGACAAACGCTGCCGGTCCCGGACACAGAAAAAGATGAATTGGCTTTCATAGAGTTTCGGCTGCCACAGAAACAGAATAGGATCAATCGCAATCGATTGCGAGATTAGAAGCAATCGGATTATTCTGAAAACGATTCACCTCAGGGTGGGAGGAGATATATATGCGAAGCTCTACAGTAGACTATAAATTTTATGGAATCGACACATTTTATATATATATATATATAAACAAAGCGTAAGTGTCGATTGTGTAAAATATCTACGAGTATCTATATACATAATTGATCTTATTCTCTTTCTGAATATATTTGTTGTGACAACACGCTACTGCCTCTCGTAAAACTAGAAAACTACTTCAATCTTATTCTCTAAGCAGGTGATGCTCCTACTAATTTGAGATGTGTGCGACAAATCTACAGATTTACAAAACAGAAACCTGAGAAGTGACAATATATATATATATATATATATATATATATATATATATATATGCAAAGAAAGGTAAGACACTCAAGGAAATCAATAAGTACATTGTAAGATACTTGCTGGGGTCTCCCACCTAATGCTACGGTGAAGAATTTAGATTCACGGACAAAATAGATGATAACTCTCGATGAATACTAAAAGTTTAATGTTAAAATACAACGTCTATTTCAATTAAGAATATTCACTATAACATTGGACTTTATAAAATAGTCAAATTTTTAATTACATCTAAAACATATGTATATTTTTCTGTTGGCCGAATATCTAATACCAGCTGTTTAATGTTAAGATAACAAATACAAAAGGCATTTTAAATAAGAATATTCTCTATATCCGTTGATATAAGAAAACGTTTAGATTTATAATTCAGTATAAAACATCTCTATCTCTATCTCTCTCTCTTTATATCTCTCTCACTCTTTCTCTTTTCAGCCACTGATAGTTGTGCCATTCACCGAATGGTTTGCATGACAGACATCATAATGTCCATAGACATTAGTTACGGTTCGGTCAATATTATTTTAAAGTGAGACCTTGGGATGCGCAAGTTGTTTGCAAGATGGATCCCGCGAATGTTGACACAAGAGAAGAATCTAGAAATGGGTGACCTTTAGAGGACACTTCCAAATTGACACTGAGAATGTTCACCGCAAGTTAATAATTAGAAATTCACAACATATTAGGGTCAGATATGCACTGTCATTGAGAAAAATAGCACCGTACTTCAATTCACTCTCTCATATATTGAACAAACAGCATGCTGCACTGCTTTGGATTCACGCTTGATTCTCCAATACGAACATTGTCGAGTGTTTTGCTTTCAATCTGAGGACATTGAAGTAATTCTGAAAGAGATAGCTGAGTCTAATGTACTAAATCAACGAAATTGCAATATGATAAGAAGAGTTTTCCCTAATCTTTTGGCGAGGGCCTCAAGCTCACTACGATGGCCTAAATCAAATGTCTTGAGGGGATAGTCCTGCCCTTGATCAAGATGGTGACTGAAGAAGACTGTTGCAACAGGACTCTGAATTATGCCACATAAGCAGGAAACCCAGTCATAGCTGTCAAACAATTTCTATGACCACATCCTCCGTTACATTTTCCACGGTTGAATACACCGGTTCTCACTCGATAGCGAAGTTAAGCAACGTTGAACCTGGTCAGTACTTAGATGGGTGACCGCTTGGGAATACCAGGTGTTGTAAGCGTATAGTGACGGATGTGCTTTTTGGTGCAGTGGATATCGGCTCGGAAAGAGACGTCAAACAAATCCCAATGAATCTTGATACTTGAAAAGAAGAATGTTGTAAAAATAAAATAACCTTACCCTAAATCATTGGTTATGACCTTAAATGATCCCATAAGGATTGATAGGTCGTTAAACCTCGAAACAACAAACAAACATATTTCCACCCAACACCTCAGATTGCTACCCATTTGACTATTATATGTGTGGTGCATTTGAGCGAAAGACCAATAAAACTCTTTGTAACACCAAAGCTGAACTGAAAGTGAGGGCTATGTCAGCTTTTACCAAATTAATTAGACCTTGCAGAACATTTGCAGATTTCGAAGTTATGTGGATGTAGTGGATAAAGTATATGTCGATTATATTGCATTAACTTAATATGTAGCATTTTAAGTTAATTTTGATAAGTGTTGTTAACGCTTTATTCATTGAACACTGTAAACATACTATGAATGTTTGTGAATGCACTAGCGAAAAGTGAAAAAACAATGACCGTTTATGATTTCTGACATAATTTTACTAATATTTTCCTATTTTAATTTTTTCCTTAGATACCATACATGATGTATACATGGGTTATTACACTTGTTTTCGATTCATGATTGACTTGACAGAAGAATTCCTGTAATAAGATTCCATTAATTTATGCAATAGACTGATTGCCAACAATGGCTATAGAATCCAGTCTGTATTGTTATTTAACACGCAATTTGGAATTGGGGAAAATAGTTTGAATCCTACTTTTAGCAATCATATTTCTAAGTTAACATAACGAACACAAGTGAAGTTCAAAATCGGCGATACGACATTTAATTCCGAAAATTATCTATCATACCACCCGCACATCGAAATTTGTAGGACCTGCTATTTCCAACTAGACTGAACAAACTCAACGTTGCTTAACTTCAATTGTTTGAAGATAACCGATGTTTCAACGTGATGCAACCGTAACCATAATAGGTATGAAGGAGGTGAATGTTGGCTCGGTATTAAAATTCAAAAAGCCGTTAGAATTACAGTGGAAGTCCTTTCATTGATTAATATGCAAATACTCTTAGGAGCATATAAATCAATTTTTTTTCCTCGACATATGTTCTACATAGTAAAACAGACCAGCCTCTTCAACCATGTTTGGTGAATTGTCTAGTAAAAGTAAAGCGTGGCTTAACTTCTGTTGTTTTTTAAACTAGATGTGACCGTAACCTTAATAGGCATGCGAATAGTGAATGTTTGCCCGGTATTAGAATTCGAGATACCGTCAGAATCAAAGTGAAATTCTTAACATGCAATTACTATTAAGAAAGATAGATATCTATCTTTTATTCCTCGATATATGTTCTACATAGTAAAACAGTCCAGCCTCCTCAGCCTTGAATAGCAAACTGTCTAATAGTAGTACAACTATAAATTAAAAACCGTTTTCTCATCGGGCTAGCAACTTACTCCGCAAAAACTTACATGCGACAGAAAAGCAACAGTAACGCCTCATGTGTTGAGAGATGTGGACCTACAAATTCACGATAAGGTCAATTGAAATTATGCGAAGGAATTATAAACTGTAAAGTTTAATGTTAGCTGTTTATTTTTAGCTAAGATTTACAAAATATAAAAAGAAAGATTATATCATTCTCAGAATTATAAAATTGTACACGCCTGTATTTTAGATAGATTTAATAAACATGGAAAACAAGTTGACAATTTTCTTACAGATATACCAGAAATGATTGAAGAATAATTTATATTAATTAACATGATTATTTAATAACTGTATATAACATATATTTTCATGTGATAATTATTATAATTACGATCATATATTTTCCTTATTACTGTAATATTACGCAATTATAAATTTCTTTAACATAAATTCTGATTCAGTCTCAGTGGCAATGTTTGCTGAAAAATATTATTTCTATAATCAAATATCAAATTAATGTTATATTACAATATATTTTTCATGATGGGTTTTCTCTATCTTATCACAATAAATGACTAAAAACAAGTGCCAAAAACGGTTTGAACATGAGATGTGATTTGAGAAAAACACTTTCTGATGACAAAACTTATCTCTATGAACAGAGTACAAAATGTAAACACCCGACCAGTTTTCAAAAGTTATATCTTACATATTTTGGTCTTTATATATATATATATATATATATATATATATATATATATATATATATGAAGAGATAGATAGATAGATAGATAGATAGATAGATAGATAGATAGATAGAGAAACAGAGAGAGATACAGACTGAGTGAGTTCGTTTAACCATTGCATGAAAATGTGATACAGGTTGTCAACACTGTGGGTTTTGCTCTGTTCGCACTAACTATACACAACAATCTCTAATTAAAAGTTTTATATTTTAATGAATTCAATACTGATAATTATACAGTATATATATATATATATATATATATATATAAACTGTTTTACCATGTTTATCTTTGTCCAAGAAAAAGTTTCATAAATATATATAAAATTTTCAGATATGTGTAGAACTAGTTAATATTTAAAACATTACAAACACTAACTTTTTTTCCGCTTCTGCGTTTACCAAAACTGAAGTGTTCTTCAGAAACTAAAAGTTATGAAAAGAGAGTCTGTTTTAACTAGAAAAGTGTTTGTCTGGAAACCAGCTCGTTGCATCAAAAAAGACTTTTAAAAATATCAAAACTGACTCCGCTATCTCGAATCAATCTCGCCACATTCACTTAGCTTTCGTTCAAATCTGTCGAAAGTAAACTCTTTCTGTCACTTCAGATGTTTATCTCAAGCTGATGCCCACAGACTCCGATAAGATCTTCATGAGAATATCGTTCGTATGATAAGATTCACTCCATGCGCGCCGTCCATACCACTATTCCTTCCACGGCTAGCGACGTTAGAATTACTATTCGTCTCACCTTCCAGAATACGGGTGCCACACATAATGACACGCGTATGCAAAGTCGATGGACATAAGATGTTCAGGATTATTCAGGTCAACTCGAAAAATCACGTTTTGATCGTTGGGCTCACAAACTGTAACGATCGTAAACGAACGTTTATTCACGGCAATACCAGTAATGATCAACCGGTTCACGGCATCGACATATACAATATCCACTCACGCACCTCGTTACGTTTTACCTGCAAGGATGCAACTCTTGGCAACTGGTCCCCGTATATACAACAAAGTAGTTAGGCAACACATGAACCTCAAATTCGCAAACAAAATTTGCTTTCTAGATCAAGGCCATAACTACGCCAAAAGACAAGAAATTACGAATCAGGTGAGCCGCCTTTCCCTGATCACTCAAGTCCGTCGCATTAAAACATTTAAAAAACAATCCCTTATACTCAGACTGAACATAGTGCACGTGTCAGATCCCCGACAGATTGTTCCAGGCTCTCTGAGCTCATTTAAGAGGTAATACGTTTTTCCAGGACAATGCCGTTGATGTCTGTCAGGAAGGTAAACTTATTAGCTCTCTATATGTTGGAGTGTAAAAGAACTGGGACTCTCACTGCACACAGTCTAGCTACACTCATTAGTTCAAGAGACCCTATTAGAACCATTCCTGATATGGAGAAAAGAATATTTGGCTTCTGTCAAGTTGTCACATACTTTCAGGTTCCCTATTGTATTCTTGATTAAAGTTATTATCTTTGTTTTATTAGGGAATATTTCTTCGACGGTTGTACACTTGAAATAAGTCCTCAAGTGAGCCTTTCTGTATGAGGAATGCTCACTTGCGATTGTCTTCCTGTCTATTAGGCAATTTTTGCTCCTTGCGGGATGATATATTCTCAATTATTTTGGATGGGTTAAAAGAGAGAGATGAATATGACGAAGAACTTGAAATGAAAGAGCATAGGCTCTATTCGTTACGATTTCTACTGAGTGCTTCCATTCAAGCAGGGGTGGATTCTGTCTTTGTTTCGTACACAGCGCTCTTTTTTCCCTTTTCATAATTTTCTCCTCTTCCTATTCAACTTACCCACTTTACGAAGAAGTTTCGACAGGAAATCGAACCCCACAAGCATGATATTCATAATTTGTTGAACTATAGCTGGAAACGCCATTATACCAAGAAGAAATCGGTTTAACGTATACAATCACGTGTAAGTATTTATAGTTGTTAACATTCTTATTCAACTTATATTCGAAAATACTTTTTTGGATGCACCAGCTTCAAAAATATTTCTTAATAACTTTTCAAAATTTTCCTATGGGTTTAGTAATGGATAGTTATAGGGTCTCAAGATTCGTTTCACCCTGTCGAATATTCAGCACAAACTAAAAAACATTATTTTTTTATCTACGCTATTAGTCCTGCCGGTTTTGAATAGTTATTCTTTTCAATTAAAACTTTATATTAGTTCTGTCTAATTCTTCTTCGGCTCGATCTAATCCTGCAAATGGCATACTCCATTTTCTTTTAAATACCGGCGTCGAACTTTTTCGCTTGAAATTCCACTTTGAATTCGGAACACCGAACCAACTAATTCGAAATAATATTCAGAAAACATATTTTCAAATCTTCATTTAAATTTTCACTATGTTTTTATTTATGATCTCTTGTCAACTTAGGTTTTTGCAATAAACATTCATAAATAAATCCCGAATATCAATAAATTCCATCCAGTCAATACCGAATATGTTCTTAGCATATTTTAACACATACGCCTTCAAAACGTATTCTAGAATAGATAATTACAGGTCATTGCGGCAATAAAAAACTAATTTCTAGCCTTACAAGCATCTATGGAAATCAGTCTTCATTATATTTTTAGATTTCTTTTCATGTCGATTAACTAATTATTTTGCAATCATTAGCAGTGTCTAAAATCAGTTTCACCTCCATATTATTCCTTTTCACATTTCAAAAATGTTTGTTTTTTTCTGGGATTATTTTTGCATTGCAGTCGTGTCTATGATGTTTTTTACTAAGAGTTTTACAGAATGACATTATATGACATATTTTACTACACGTGTAGCCTTTTGAATTCTGAAAGCGACAGTCATCTCTGAGATGTATCTTTCCACATTGAAACATGTATTCTTTCTCGAATTTTCTAATTTATTTTTTGTTTGTATATATATGCACATTTTCTTCGTTAATCTGCTCTGGATTTTATCTCAGACATAGAATTCTTTGACATTCGTTCCACTTTTACTGTAGTGCTAGTTTATTTATCTCTTCAAATTTCAGCAATATTTTCGCCAGCATTTCTGCAGGATATTCACTGTTATGACTTGAAAGAATATTATACCTTTAACCGAACAGACACCAGACATGTTTAATCTAACACCTTAATATTTATTGTTAACAATTCCAGTGACAAAATCTTTTTCCTCTTTGTCGATACGTTCATACATTTCCAACGAGCATTGAATAAAGAGCTTTTCTCACTAAAAAAAATAGTTGAATGTATCTTTATGGTTTGTTTAAAAAAATCTTGTTTTTATAGATTCTTTTTATTTTTTAACTACAAAGTAACATGTTCTATCAGTGCTAATTTTTATAAAAGTCTCGAGGTCCGCAAGCACTCTGTGTTCTGCTTCCCTCTCATAAGGAGTGGGGAATGCCATACTTGGTGAGTCATCGACATGCTTCGAAGTTGATTTTTTATGACGTAAGTTGCCAGAAAATCCAAGGGACTTTCCTAGCCTATACAAATTTTGTATCGGGAATTAGTGGAGAGATTGCGAAGGATCATCTTTATTTGCGACTCTGCTTTTTAACTACCGATTTTTGACCACCTCAGAGCCATGCGTTTTCACTTACCTGTTGATTATTTAGGAAAATGATGCTTCTCATATAGAATTCGTAGAGTACTGGTTGGATTTTTTCGACTATCATCGGTGGGAACCTGGTCTGGAGGAAACTGCTTCGCAAAACTTACACAAATAATGCTGGACTAAGTAAACCAAATAAAGGATTATATCGATATTAAACTGGGGTGAAACGGATGGTGTTTCTAACGTTGCTAGCTGTGGCAAAACTAGGGACAGATAAGTCGCGAATGGAGATAATCTCACAATATTCTTATCAGCATCTGGTCGGGATGTTTAGGCATCAACTAGAGATAAAGATCAAAACTGATAGAATGCGTTTATTATCGACAGATCTCAGCAAAATCTGGTGAAAAGTGGTAAGATTGGTTCGAGTGAACAAGACCAGACTTTATTTTCTATTGTAAACCATGTTGGACGCAAAGGGGTGGTTACATGCTGAAAAATGGTTAAGATAAACTCACTTTGCTTACCGAATTTATCTGGGTAAATATCATGCCTGGTCTGTTCCAGGTGTTGTCTTTTGTTATGAGCCATTCTGATATTTCCAACTCCTCAGGTTGTATTTGTCTTTCCTTTTCATCTCGACTCGGCAGGTCTTTGATTTGCTGGTTCCGTCTTTTATTTTAACTTTCCCTCTCCGTTAGTGAGCTTCTTAATTCCGTCTAATGGCAAATTACAAAGACACATGTCAGCATAATATGGGGAAAAGTGGCAAGTGTGGTTCGAATGAACATGACCAGACTTGATATTACTTTAGTAAGTCTTGTTGGACACATAGTTGAGATTTCATGCTGAAACTTGGTTAAGATGAACTCTCTTTGTTTACGTAATTTATATGGGTGAAAATCTTACTTGGTCTGTTCCAGGTGTTGACTTTTGTTATGAGACATTCTAATATTTCCAAATTCACCACGTTGTATTTGTCTTTCTTTTTAACCTCAAATGGGAAGGTCTTTGATTTGCTGGTCCCTTTTTTTATTTTATATTGCCCTCTTCGTTTGTAATTGAGCTTCTTAATTCCGTTTAATGGCAGATTACAAAGACAGTTCTTTTTTTAATCATTTCACCCCAAGCAAGGCATTCCACTACCACTATTGCGCTTGGGGCTACATAGTGGGAGGTAAATAGGAAGAGTGGTTAGATATAGGAAATGTCAGAAGGGGGGTGATAGATAGTTGGGTTGGTGGGAAGAGTGCTTGAAAGAATGGAAGTTAGTGTGTTTGAAAGAATGGAAGTTAGTGTGTTAGGAGGTGTCTATTGACCTTACATTTAAACTCCTGGAGATTGTAGCCGTCGGGGAAGCAGTCATGTGGAAGAGAATTCCACAGTCGGGAAGTGCGAGAAAAGAAACTGTTGGAGTAGAAGGTGCGGTTGCATTTTATCGGTTTGACTGTTAAAGGGTGGGATCTAGTTGCTAATCTAGTATCTCGTGCAAATTCGAACCTAGGGGCACTAGTGATCTAAGTTCATCGGAGCAGAAACCGTGAAAGTATTTATAGAAGAGACACAGGGAAGCCACGTCGCGCCGGTGAGAGAGAGACTGCAGGCGGTCTGCTAAGTCGGTATCGATCACATTACAGACCCTCCGCTGTACCTTGTCTGGAGGCCCAAGGAGAATAGCATGGGGACCCAACCAGATATAGCAACAGTATTCAATGCACGGATGGTAGATTTATAAATGTGCAGGATTTAGCAATGGATTCGATATAGTCATTCCCCTTGAGGTCCGCTGAGAGTGTGAGACCAAGGAGGCGTAGTGTTTTGCTCTCTGTGAGGCAAGCCTGGTCCATGCTAACAGGAGGTAACTGCGATTGTCTATGATGATTAATTGATAGTAGCTTCGTTTTAGAAGCATTAAAATTTACGAGCCATTTCTTACCCCATTCCACTACGGATTGGAGGTCCTTTCCAAGCTCGGCTGCAAGGTTAGCTTTGTCGCCCGCACCAGATTTTTGGTCGAGGCGAGAATAAACTGTGGTGTCATCGGCGTACATACCTACTTGGGATCTTATGGTATCAGGGAGAGCGTTAATGAAGATCAGAAAGAGCGTAGGATCTAGGATAGAGCCTTGAGGGACACCCGCGTTCGTATGGTAGTTCTGGGAGGTATGTCTGTTTAACACCACTTTCAATGTGCAGTTAGATAGGAATGACTGGATTAGTTCAAAAAAATGTCCAGCTATACCATAGCTCCGCAGTTTGCATAGAAGGCCAGCATGCCAAACTTTGTCGAACGCTTTAGAGATATCCAAGGCAACGGTTCGGGCTTAGTGGACAGCCATATTAACGCATGTTCAATTTTGTTTGAACGTTTTGCTAAATTTTGTTTTGTTTCTTTCATCACAACCTTACATTTCATGATCATATATTTTTGTATAGCTGATAAGATAAAGGAAAACATGTACAGCTTCTTAACAGAAATAATTTTTCCCATGCATCTTTAGAAATTCCTTGTGAATTTAAAGCATTCCGGTGTATGTAATATTAGAAGGTGATGAAAAGGTGTCTTTTCTAGTGAATTAACCAATTGTCATGGATGAAGAGGTCGAGAATTTGATTAGTTGATCTAGGATAATTAAAGTTGTGCAAAAATTGTTATATATTATAACAATAAATAATTTTCATTGACTAAGGAAACGGGTAACGAGACAAGTCACTGTCTCTAATATATACCAGTAATATATATGTAAATATAAATGTGTTTGGGCGTGTATGTGTGTTTATCGGAACTTACACTACTAGATATCAGCTCACAAATTGCTGATTGGTATTGCTTTCGATTACGCACAAATACATGTAGAAAGTATGAAATTCTATTCACCACCAGCTGAATGGTAACCTGTTAGAAAGTTTTTTGGCATGTTAATCCTGTCTTTATGTAAATATGGTCGTCTAAGCGTGTATCACGTATGGGCCTTAAGTGACAGACATATTGTATGTTAACGATTTACTTACTTTATTCATATATGAGTATATACTGATATCTAAGCATTTACATACACATTATTTTATCTATCTATCTATCTATCTATCTATCTATCTATCTATCTATCTATCTATCTATCTATCTGATGCAATCCATTAAATGCTTTAATCATATGTATTTTTCTCACCTTCTCAATCAACATGCGGTGAGAAATAAACCATAAGAAAACGTTGAAGCAAACGGATCAGGCAAGATGCCAAATTTTGACTGAACTATTTACGAATATGTAATGAATCGCTATTAAAGTGGCAAATGTGGAATTTTCTTACTCGCTGAATAATATTACACCCACTTCCAATAGTGTGAAAAAATAAAAAATAAAGCACTCTACTAATACATAAAAATTACTCTTTCCAGAATTTTCACGAAGCAGAAAGTGGTTAATAATTGCATTCAATGCGGGAAATAAAGAATTGGCGCGAAAAAAAATCCGTTTCCTCTTCAGCAAGTAATCACACATGCACAGTGAGAGAGAAGGAAAGAAGAACGGAGAAAGAGAAAGATTATATATTCACGAACAGACCCAGGTACATCAACAAGAATCAAAAACATTTATCCTAAGTAGCTCTAATAATTATTCATACGAATCGTTTTATATATATATTTTATCATATATACAAACATTTTTTAATCATTTCACCTCTACAATGTCAGTAAAAGTCACAAAGTTTTACCAAGATAGAGAGATGACAGAGAAGACAAAAAATAACCAGATTCAAGGACATAGACATCGACGCATTTAACTTTTTGAAATCATATTTGAGAGTAAATAAAATCTGTAAGAGAGCTCTCAAAAGCAAACAGTGAGGAAGAACAAATCGGAAGCACTGATATTGCGTTTGCAAATAGCAATTTCAATATATTACCTATAGCAAATCTAGTAATTATTTAATTCGCGAAATCGAGTTAGCAAATGTTAAAGCCCATTAAAGCAATTACCGCGATATCAGAAAGGCACAGAAAATAATGTTACTGCAGCTGGAAAGAGACTAAAGATGAAAGTCCAGGGCACGACAGATAATAATGAAGATTCTTCATCGGATTCTGTCAAAAATGTCTAGATATAAGGCAGAAGTACCAGACCATACGTGGAGATATTATTTATTGCATAGAATAATTGTACATACGCGTGTAAATCGGCAACATAGATTTTGGCGAGTAAAAAATTTCAAGCATGACATAGTTAACCTACATTCTTGGCAGCAGACAGTAAATAATTCAATAAAATATTTTGGTTCCTTTCAGCATATATATATATATATATATATATATATATATATATATATATATATGTTAACCAGTTAGTGGTTAAAATTAAATTTGAGCAGTACTCTGTTGTATTAAAATGTACACAGTACACACACACACACACACACACACACACACACACACATATATATATATATATATATATATATTTCAAATACTTTCATTCGAAATTCAGCCAAATACGCAACCTTAGGTTCAACATTTTTGCATCTTCAGGCGTTTTCTATAAACTCCTAATAAAACGCATGAACTTCCCGAAAGGTTGAAACAAAGCTTGCGTGATCAGCTGAATTCACACACACACACATATACACACACACACACACACACACGTGTGTGTGTGTGTGTGTTTGTGTGTGTGTGTGTGTGTTGACTACTCATTAGTCATAATTAAATTAGATCCTTACACACTATTATTGCTCAGTACATATTTATTGCATAATATAGAGTATTTAAATATATTTTTTTATTTGGAAGCCAGTTGTTTACTCAAAATATATATAATGCAATAATCAGATGATCTTTCATGCTTGTCCGATGTTATCAACTGCACAATATAGAAGATTCATTTGGGCACCGTTTATAAGGATTATAGAATCATAAAGAAATACACTCCTCCAGAAATTTGGAATTAGCATACTGTACTCTTTACGCCGGAAACTCCAATACGAATTATTCAGATTGTTTAGGTATAAATCTGTGAACAGTGCAGATTATTCACAAAAAGTTAGATGAGTCTAATGATGATTAAGAAGACACTGCAGCTCAGAACAAACACTCTCGTAGTTCTGCGACTGAAAGAACTCTCGAATTTGTTGGTGAAGGTCACAGACTCAACACGTTGGTCCACATCAATTGCCTTGATTATTAGTGAAGCCCGCGGTCAGAGAGTGACAAATGGAAAGCTCTATTTCTGGGAACGGGACACTGCATCATGCAGCACAAGCAAGAGAATGACATGATAGCAGTGTCTCTCCAAAAGATAGCCTCTTTGACAATTTGTGTAGCAACTCGATGTGTGATACTGTTGTTAAAAGTATTTGAGTTCACTATGTTATTTCAGTCGGTTAGTTAAATGTCATACATGATAAACGCCTGGGCCATCATGTCTGTTTCGATCTATTCTCCCTAGTCGATCTTTAGACTAGGGAGAGTATGTTTTTGCGGCAGTTTGCTATTTTTCTCTGCAGTATATTGGTTACCAACCAAGGGTATAAATAATACAAGCTGTCCTGTTATTTAACCCATAGCTGGTGGAAGAAGTTTGATTAATACCTTTCCCAAAAATATTTGCGCAAAAGTGAATATAAGGAAATCAACAGGAATTCTCAATCTCCTCTTCGATTTCACTTTCCAAACAGATATCCATGGCCCCACAATTCATTCCCTATGTTGATTAGTCGTGTTTTTTTCCCTAGTGTCAGTTGATTATGTGTGAAATGACAGGATGTCAGTCGCAGCTGTAGATTAACTGAATCTATACAGTGTTTCTTTCAGATCATCATCAAAATACATTTGTTTGAGCACAAAGTCGCTGTTATGACACTATGGATTCTGATAGAATGATATTGCCATATGAAGCTGAGCACACCCACTCTCTTTCAATCAGGACATAGTCCTGAAATCTCCCATAGATTATGTTGTTTGTTTTCTGTTGGAATTCCAAATTATTAGTCTTGATGGAATCTAGGACCTGGGAAATTCACAGTATTCGTAGAATCTTTCAAACTTACCGTGATTAGTTATATGTTGTCTCGTGGCGTTGTTTTTCACTTCCGATCGCATTTTCCTTTACGTTTTTGACTTATGGATCCAGTTGTTTCTTCGTTTGATGACACTACAGTTAAACGGCTGGCACCAACAATAGCGATCTCTCTGTAATTCTGGCCAGTGTGTTTGTGCCATGTTACAATTATTGTACGATTCCTTAAAGGGACGCGAGTCTCAGACAACGTCCGTAAGACAACTAATTGACAGTCGAGACAACAGTGTCTGGGCGTTAAAATATGAAACGCAATATTTTTCAAGGTCAAATAAATTTCATCATACAAACTGAAAATAGATTCATATTAATCGGCTGTGCGAATATTTTATTCATTAAATTTATAATTACATTAGGTTAATACTGAACGCTAAAAATGAAATAGAATAATAAAATCGTATTATAGTAAAAAAAAAAAGAACCAGAAGAAATTTATAATTGAGGGTCCGTTATTATTATACTCGCAGGGCAAGAGACGCAACCACTATGTTTCCGGTTACATTTTTAAAAATGCCCACTGATTTACGCACACTAATATATGCATACATTTACAGACAAATAAAAACTTAAGGACTGACAGTTTTTTTTTTCAATTTGAATTATATTTAAATATTGTTCCAGCATTTATAAATATTTAAATCGGACATGGAAAAGTAAAAATTAGTTATATTTAAACTGAAACTTATATTTTTAACTGGAAACCAAAAACATGAAAGAATGAAAAAGAGAGAAAAAGATTTTAAAGGAGACATAAAAAACTATACATGTATACACACACACACACACACACACACACACACACACACACCCACACACACACACACATACATATATATATATATATATATATTTACCGCAGTAGTAAAAAGAATTGGTTTAATTTCTTGTGTCTGTATGTGGGTGTGTATGCATGTAAGTATTTACGTATTTACATACAAGTAGGTGTGCAAGAAAAGATTTATTTGCAAAGAAGTATATAATATAACCCCCTTAAACAACACTCCAATGTGGCCGTGTAATACCCCGTTACAGACTTTGTATTTATTTATTTATTTTTATTAGCAATCGCTATTATTGTTATTATGAATAATTTTTATAAATATTTTTATCGTTATCTTTAAGTATAGTAATAATTAAGGATCATCCCTCCTGTTTTTATTATTTAAAAGAATATATCATCCTCTATATTTTTATCCTACTTGATAATAATATTAAAGTTATAAAATCAAAAACATTAGTATTTACAAGATGAAGATATTATTACTACCATCAGAATTAATATAAACATCTAACAATTCAATTCTTCTATTAAAAAAAAACGGCCCCCAAATTTGCTGTCGCGTACTTGAGAATGGCCAAATAAAGTTCAGTACAAGGTCATCTTATAGCCTTGGATAGAAAGACAGCTACGCTCTATATCTAAATTTCTCGTTCATCAATATTATTTTCGTTCTTCCCTTGTTCCCAACCCCCAGATTCCTTTCGTATAGAATAATGTAATCCATTCATTTTTGTGAATAACTTTGGTCTGAGCAGCGGATTTGTAAAATTTCCGAGAAAGAAACTATTAACAATGGCTTTATAAAGGCATATAATTTATTTTCAATATATATATATATATATATATAGAGAGAGAGAGGGAGAGAAAGAGAAAAAGAGAGAGAGAGAGAGAGGGAAAGACAGAGAGAGGACTGGTAAAAAGATATCTAATGAGTATGAGAAAAATTGAGAGAAACCCCTATAATACACTACTATTTACACGATAAAATTATGTTCGTCTATCTGTACCAGATTATCTCTAAGAGTACTTTCTCTGTCTTCTTTAACTGACTGCAGAGAAAAAGATTTCAAGTCATGACGAACTTAAATCACTGGTGCCCACTAGATGTGAATTTGCACGAGATACTAGATTGGCAACTAGGTCCCACCCTTTTACAGTGAAACCGATGAAATGTAACCGCAATTTCTACTCCAACAGCTTCTTTCCTCGCACTTCCCGCCTGTGGAATTCCCTACCGCATGCTTGCTTCCCCGACGGCCACAACCACCAGGAGTTTAAATGCAAGGTCAATAGACAACTCCTCACACACTAACTCACACCCACTCTCTCCAACTCTCTCCCTATGTACATCCTAAGTCGTCTATCACCCTCCTTCTGACATTTCCTATACCTAATCCCCCTATGTAACCCCCTGCGCTATAGTTGCAGTGGAATGCCTTGCTTGGAGTGAAACGATTAAAAAAAATGACCTCTGGCTTATCACTCAAACGTAAAAAATGGTGATACATTTCAATATCCTGTGACTTATTTTCGTTGTAGTTAATTAAAGTAGCATATCTCCTATACCAAATAAATGCATTTAAGGTACTTGAATATTGAATACAATAATTATGTCATCCTTACAACAAATGTTCCTGCTGATATCAGCTGACGCAATTCCTGGGTGCCCCGAGAAGCTGGTAGAGAAATCTAGTAGCCATACAAAATTTTAAACAAAAATCATGCTAAACGCTTTCCTCTAATATCTATATTATAGTTAAAAAATAAATATATTCAAAATGGGGTGCTACTTGTCAATCTGTCAATCTCTCTCTCTTTCTCTCTCTCTCTCTCTCTCTCTCTCTCTCTCTGTCTATATATACACACACACACACACAAATATATATATATATATATATTCAATTAAAGGTTTCTAGTAGACGTGATTATTTTTCCTATCATTCAAATATATACGATACTTTGATAGAATACTTACTGCTAATTTTTAAATTTAAAATATGATCAATATTATTTTGATATAAACTTCACTCATATACTAATTAATTATACCAAGAAAGCCCATATAGTTTTTCTTGATAAAGATATTTGGCGTTGTGAAATCGATTTAAATTTCTCTTAAAATGCATCAAATAAAATAAACTGCTTTATCAAGAATATCTAAATGCATAAATAACAACCTATATGTTTTACTTCTCAGAAGCAGAGCTATGCAATGTGTTATTATCTTGCGTTCATCTGAAATGTATTTCCCAAGAGACCAGCTATGAACTGAGGAAAGGTGGCAAATATCTCTTGCATTCTGTGAGCGAAATACAAATCCTATCCCCATTTAGTTGGATTAGTAATTAAGTTCTGCAATTATGTATTTGGTCGTTGTAACATTTTATTACTTTAGTATGCCATTTGGGACTTTTCCTTTCCGTTGATCAGAATTCGGAAAATGTCATCTTCTGTAATGTGGTTGAAATTTTTACGATCTACACGTTACTATCTTAGCTTTATAGCTCTGTCCGTTTGAGAAACTGTCTGGATATAATCTTCGTTAACCAGAAGGCAATTTAGCTTCGCAAACTTACATCATTTATACATGTTCTGTTGTTTCATGATATAAGCCATTCACTTACATCAAACCTGGGAGAATTTGTCGTGTAAGTTGAAAGAATATGCTACTAGGGTAACTTAAGAGTGAAGTCTAGATGATTGGGAACCTCAACAATCGAAGTCTAAAATGAAATTTAAATGTTTATATATTTAAGGTAATGTTTCTATGAAACTTTTCCATCATAGCTTCATAATTTTGAATGTTGTTCTTGCTATACTTTACCACAAAAGATCCGCTGATGGTTATATTTGGCACAATACATTTGTAACCCAGCATCTCTTTTTTGATGTACGGCTCGTCCACCATACTACAATAATAATAATAATAATAATAATAATAATAATAATAAGAAGAAGAAGAAGAAGAAGAAGAAGAAGAAGAAAAAAAAAGAAAATGAATATTACCCGGCACCTGTTAAAGAAAAAAAAAATTCAAAATTTTGTGGGTTTGCACTGTCTACACAGAAAAATTGAAGCAACAACACATTGATAGAATTCCTGGGAACATGAGCTTAAGAGATCTAAAATGAATGTCTTGTTAAGTATAAGCAAGACCTTAAGAAGGTCTTTGTCTATATAACGCTAATGATGTCTTTGGAGAAAAATGAAAATTAGACATAACAACACATAATGACAAGCCTTATGTCTTTTCGAGAACTCGGTATATAGTGTGACCATAGCAGAATTTCATGCTAATTATGATGTAGATAAAATAATAATAATAATAATAATAATAATAATAATAATAATAATAACCCTCCCTATTATGGTCTGAATTGATTTGTAGACTAGGGTCTATAACCAATTTGGTAGTAATTTTATGCGTAAGAAAACTCTTACTAACTCAATAACTCTCCTCATCTCTGCTGACAATTTAAAAGTAATCAATAAATAAAATAATTAAACAACAAACATATATAATAAATTATTCATAATAATTATATAAACAATAGGTAGTTTAGTTCTATTGGGATATTTCTTGATACAAAGGAGCCACTGCGTTATTAAGATGATGTCACTGCTACGGAACCACTTTCGAACTCGTAAATACTAACTATCGAGACAGCAGCTGTTTTCTTTTATTGTCAATATTGACATGGATCAATAAGAAAGTAAATTCCAAAAAATAGCGGCTTCTTGGAATTTAACATATCTTTGAAAATATTTTAATCTCTTAAAAATTAAGTGCTTATAAAATGATCTCTCTGTTTCTTTCTCTTTCTCTTTCTTCCTCTTTATCTGTCTCTCTCTATATATGTGTGTGTGTGTGTGTGTGTGTGTGTGGCGATTAAAAATTAAAATCAACCTTCTTCTTCACTTATAAAAAAATTCAGCATATATATATATATATATATATGTAGCGAATAAGAAATTAAAACAATCTTCTTCTTCACTTATAAAAACATTCAAAATCACGTGTGAAATCCTGGTTTTCCCAAATAGAAAGAGGATTGACCATTTGCTTAAACAGAAAGTCGTGCTCAGAATTCCCAAGTAGGTGTTCAAATTATTTTTGAAGAATGGGAGCGATTACAAGCCTTGAGGACTTCGGGAGCAAGTGCAAAAATTTGAAATACTATAAAAGTCCTGGCCAGCGATAATCATAGACACAGATGGGAGCCGCGAGACGAAATAACTAAAATGTAACTTCAACTTCAAATCGACCTGGAGGTAAAATCAGGTCGCAGCTTGTTCTCTTTCTTCTTATCTCTGTTGACAATTACTACTACAAACATTTTTTACGAACTCTTGATATTTTTAACTTTCTCAATGAACATTAATGTCTATGAATTTTTATTCTTTCCTTTTAATAAATTTCGAATTTAAAATGAAATATGTATATATTATTATTACACTATTCTACATAGTCCATCCTGCCGATAACAACCTTTTGATAACGATGATAACCTTCTGATGATAATTCTGGAAAAAATGTGTAAGCTGGGGGGAGTTTAGTTAAGTCTGACACAAGACCAGAACCAAATAAACTTAACCATCACCTAGGCAACACTGCTGACCCCAGACATTTGAAAGGAACACGCAACACGCACCGTACATCCTCACTGACTCACCCAATTTTTCACTTGCGCCCACGAACCGGAAAAAGCACGCCTAATGGAAGGATGAATTCTTCACTGGCGACCCCCGAAAGCCCCAGGAAAACACGACCATCTTCGTCACTGGCAAACTCCGACGCGGAAAAGGAATGCCTATTTGAAGAATCGCTTCTTTAATTGTAAACACCGATGTCCAAACCCAGCAAGGAAAATGCAGTGGAAATTTTCCTACAATCTACACTAGTGACACCCGATGTCCAAAAAAAAAGAAAAATATTTATAACGACATAAGAAAAAAACAAACTCAGACATCGAAACAGAAAATGGCAACTCAGCCGTCTACAGGAAAAGAAAGAAAGAAAGAAACATAAAGAAGAAGAAAAAAGAAAACAGAGCCCAACACGTGTGAATTAACCGTTGTCTAATTATAAGCTGATAAAACATCAACTTCTAACGTACTCTCAACACCAAAATTAAATAGGTAAAAATATACCTAGTTGATGGAATACAATTGTTTAAATTTATATGAAACCAACCTTATCCACTTCACGCCTTTCACTAAATAACACACATTTCTTTCCTGATTTCATCAAATTTCAAGAGTCCCAAAAATTTTGAATAATTCCAATTTCAAATTTGACATAGATAAATTATCATCCTTTAACAAGAATAACGAAATTAAAAGAAAACATAAAAACCATTCAACATCGAATGTACAAACACTTGAAAAATTCAAATATTTAAAACGCAAAAATCCAAAGAAAATCCCTAAATTTAATTTAATCTTGAAAAATATGTTCCAATTTTCTCTGTATTCTTACGTTACTTAAAAATTTGATATTAGAGATGTTGCAAAATTAAGCATACCTCCTCTTATGGATTTTAAACAAGACGCCTAAAACTTGTCAACAATCATGGAAACACATCTCAACCCACAAAAAAACAAAAAAAAAAAAGGAAAATATATCAGCAAACCAAAACGAGAACTATTATTTGAAAAAGCGACAGCAGATAGGATTAAACCTCATTCAAAGTAGTCTCCGTCAAATGAAAGGGACTGTTATTGTAGCGGAGAAGTAATTAAAATCAACATTTTTCTTCACTTTTGTAAAAATTTACAATGAATTGTGAAATCCTGGTTTTCCAAAATAGAAAAAGGAATGACCATGTGCTTAAAGAAAAAGTTCAACCCAGAATTCGCAAGTATGTGTTAAAATGATTTCTGACGAATGGGAGCGATTGTAAGACGTGGGGACTTGGCGAGCAAGTGCGAAAATCTGAATACTATAAAAGTCCCGGTCAGCGTCAATCAAAGACACAGATGGGATCGGCGAGACGAAACAACTAAAACGTAATTTCAACTTCAAATTGACCCGGAGATAAGGTCAGATCGAACCTTGTTCTCTTTCTCTTTAACAATTACTACTACGAACATTTTGTACGAAATCTTGATATCCGTAACTTTTTTTTGTTATTCTTTACTTTTAATAAATTTCGAATTCAAAATGCAAAATGTATTTCTTATTAAAACACTATTCCACACATTCCAACCTGCCTACAACAACCTTCTGATAACGAGGAAAATCTGATTATATATATATTAGAGCTTTGAATATGTTTTTTCTTTTTTCCAACAAATGACTTTCCAAGAACTGCGTGTGTGGTAATGGTGTGTCGTAATGGTAATGCGTCAATAATGAATTGTATAAGCAAGTTTGAAATTCGGTCTAATTTGTTTCATCGAAGTGTTAACACCTTTTTTTTTTCTGAGCGTCAAACATGACGGATTTCTTGCCAAAGAAAGTATATTTTCCGGTGATTTTACTGCACTAATTTATTTAAAATAAATCTGTAGCTGAAGCAGACAGAATTCTTGTTGAGAATTACGGCGTCAATGCTCTGTCGGAAACCACATGCAGAGATTTGTTTTGACTGTTAAAAAATAATGATTTTTATGTTGAACATGAAGAACGCTCTAAAGCACCTCAAAAGTTGGAAAAGTTGGAAAACAAAGTATTGGACTTCATAATTCATGAAGACCCGGTTCCGGCACCAAATGAACTTGAAAAATCAATGGGAGCTGATTATACAATATTTTTGAAAGGTCTGAAAGTATTAAGAATCATTCAAATGTAAGGACTTTGTGTGACGTACGAGTTCAAATCGAGAGACCTCGATTGGCGTCTTAAAAAGTGTAAACAGCTGACTCAGCTGCTAAAATGAAAGAATTTTTACATCTTATGACCGGCGACCAAAGTGTTTACTCTCCGCTAACCCTATGTGTAGAGGATCGTAAAGTGAACCGAAATAATAATAATAAGCCAAATAAACATGGTTTGATGTTGCTGCTGTCCATTTCGAGGGTTCGATTGGGTTAAATTTCTTTTCAGCTTCTCTTTGGCTACAGTTGATGCGTTTGAGCCGGATATTGAAATAAGAACTGTCGCTATAGGGAAAGAGATGCAATGAAGGGGTTTAAATGTTGGCAAACAGGTGAAGATGTACTTGGAAATGATTAAATGTGAAGTCTTACCTCACCAACCTCACGACCTTCTCATGAAGATAAAAAAAATGGGTCGACTGGTAGTTAACTTTAAAAGACTTGTAGTTTTTCCGGCGTGGAATTCAAATTATGCCAGAAATATAGGAAAAAATGAGATAGAGATGGACAATAATTTCAAATACATGTTTCTTGCTAATATTTGCAAATAAAACATTAATTTACATGAAGAATCAGAGGAAACTTACACAAAATCCTAGGATGTGGTTTCTGTTTAGGATGTGGTTTCTGGCTTTCTCTTTTCCAATCTTTTTGATTTTTCCTTTTTGTTTATTTTTTTCAATTGGAGTAGATAGACTGAACTATCGCCCGGTTCACACTCCACCCACGTCTATTGAACATTTTTCACGCTCATGTCTTATACTGTTTTCACCTATCATAATTCGAATATCTGTTAATACCTTAAAATAAATCGTGGTGATATTTCCATACAAAAAGTTGTTTCTAACGGAAGTCTTTCCTCTTAGATTCTTCTAGAGATAATATTTCTGTGGAATATGCGTACTGGGTTCTGATTATTAGCTAAGAAAGTAAAATAAGTGAGTCTAATTATTTTTTTTTTTGTTTGCGGCAGGTAAGCAACACAATGCATCATTTAATACGGAAATATAAATATTTTGTAATTTTTTCATCTAATCTCGGAGGCGTTAATTATGTAATGATAAAGTCTCACTAACTATTCTACTGCTGTGTGAGAAGAGGTCGATTTATACATTTACAAAAAAATGCACTCTAGTGAATATAACGAAGACAAATAGAATTAGAACTCTGCTCTGCGATTAAAAATTCCGAGCCGTTATGCATTAGGCCAATTACACCTCAAAGCTTACCGCACCTGGTATTCTCAAGTGATCATCCATCTTGGTACTAACCAGGATTAAATTCGGTGATCATTCGGGAACCGCTGTTTCCACGTGATGTGCCCGTAAGCCTTCAAATAAAAATTAATGCTGCATGCATGATGCTAAATTTCTCACAAATACCCCTGAGAATACCCCTGAGAAAGGATTTAATCCATCTCTTGTATCTTCGAGATTTAGTCGAGTTAGTTTCAAAATCTGCTACACATGAAGATCGATTATTTATTATATAATTTATCTCGTAGATTAAGTTAATATCCTGTCTTCGTAAAGTATGTCGTTAAAACTTGGATTCACTATTTACATTGTTAGGATTTTGTGTTATTCATTATTGTCATATTCACGAGGTTTCGAACATTGTACGCTCCGATCTTCTTCAGATGAATGAAATTTTGAAGTGAACCCTTTAGTTCAAACACTGGAGGAGTTAGTGCTCGTTCCATGAGTCATGCCACATTCACAGACTCCACTCTTCAAATTGTTGTTAGAATATTGAACTAACAACACTTTAGTCAAGTCATTGCATCTAACCAACATTTTTGACCACTAGGGCATATGTCATTGAGGACATCATGGTGTGAATATTCGAAATATATAAACCTAATATGTCAGGAACTTTTTTCATCAAAGTTCATATTACTGAGATATTACCCTTATAACCTTAAAAATTCATAAACTGATTATCTTAAGGACACATGTCTCTGTGAATAAATGAGTTAGTAAGATCCAGTGACTTGAACCAAGTTAGGTGAGCGTTAATTTCTTGGTGAGGTAAGTGACGAACAAAAATTAAATGAATATAACAAAGAAATCATGAAATACGTGACACATGAAATAAGAACAGTCTAACCCAATGGACAAAATACAGAGTGCTGTTCGAAATTCCAGTCACTTGAAGAAGGCAAAAGAGTACAATCACAGAAACATCTTACATATAACAATAAATATGAAGACAACAGCCTAAACAACGTAAATAATGTAAATTGGAGTAGATAGACTAAACTATCGCCCGGTTCACACTCCACCCACGTCTATTGAACAGGTGAAGAGGCTCATCCCTTGTTCCTTGTTTAGGATGTGGTTTTCGGCTTTCTCTTTTCCAATCTTTTCACTTTTTTCTTTTTTTTTCAATTGGAGTAGATAGACTAAACTATCGCCCGGTTCACACTCTACCCACGTCTATTAAACATGTGAAGAGGCTCATCCCTTGTTCACTGTTTAGGATGTGGTCTCCGGTTTTCTCTTTTCCAATCTTTTCACTTCTACGTAGCCCCCTGCGCTTCAGTGATGTTACCGCCTTGCTCGGGGTGATATGATTAAAAAAAAATACATCATCTCAGGAATATATCCATTGAAAAATCAGAATATCTGGGATTTGCAAAAACTAACGGCTCTGATGATTGAACAAATCATAATGATGTCTTTCGTAGATGGCATGAACCTGATCAGTTACACTGACAACTTCTTTGCATTAAAACTATCAACGCTTCAAACCCCCTGGTATCAAGCACTACGATAAATAATCTGTCTGCCAGAATAACTCTTATCAATTAAACTACTGGAAGTACAACAATCTAGCGCCATAACTTACCGCAATTCAACACTATATATATATATATATATATATATATATATATATATATATATATATATATATACAAATATCTTTACATGCTTATAATTAATAAGGGAAGACAGTGGTTTATTCCAATGGCTTCTTATCCTTAATAGTTCTTGTTTTCACTATCGCCTGGTCATGTGTGACGTCACAAGCTTTTCGTTGCTTGGAAATCTTCTATGTAAACAAAGACAGTTTGTCATTATTGTGTGTCCGTGTTTATAACATATAATGTAATTGACATCTTCGAATAATAATTTATGTAATCCGAAAGCTTAGATTGGATTAATTTATAAATTATGTATCAATATTGTATTTTTTTTTCTTCATTTAGTGATAATGCTGTCAAGTTTATCAGAGAATATGAAAAACAATTACATAAAATAGGCAAAGCTTTTCCTAAATTTTTATAAAACGTGCATTAATATATATATATATATATATATATATATATATATATATATATATATATATGTGTGTGTGTGTGTGTGTGTGTGTGTGTGTTTATGTGTTTGTGTGATCTATATTGTTCTGACCTTTGTCCATATTCACGGTGTATATGAAAATTAAGATGTGGACAATAATCAGACCAATGTAAATACTTCTTCTCCGAAATATACCTAAATACGCTTGGTAAATTCTGCCTCGCTAAAATTTTAACTTACTATGTCTACATATTCAGTTATTGTAATCTGTTACCGTATGTAAAGGAAAATATTTCTTGACACCTGATTCTTTGTCAAAACTGTTGCCGAATATTAGGACCTTGTGTCAAAGCGTCTTTTTTAGCGGTTATCGTTGTGTAAAAATGAAATCAACAAGGTAATTTTGAATTTCGGTCAAGGCTTTTGTTTTCACATTCGCTGAAATATTCATGGATCTGTCACTTTTCTACCAGCTATGGGTTAAGTAACATCGGTCACTTAAGGTCTGTTGGCATTTGCCCAATTAGAATTACAGCAATGAATTCGAAACGGTTTGATTTAGGGGTAGTATTTTGACCAGTTGACAATTTCGAAACACTATATATATATATAATGTGGGGTTTGGTTGTGTTTTCTTATTTATTTTTTAATTTGAGACTGGTTCATAAGTTGGTAAGTGAATGCATGGACATAGATGATAATAGATTGCGGCATATGTGCTAAGTTTTATATATAAAAGAAATATAAAGGACTTGTTATAAAGTTAGCACATTAGCAGAAAACGCGAATCCATCCATCACCTTCCATTCCCACAGAAACCATGATGTCACATATATTTTGGGAACCTAATAAAACAGCCATGACATAAAAATTCAAAATTCTCATTTATTAAAATACTGTCAAAATTTATGTTGTGAAAATGTGTGGGGCTGAGTATGAACCCAAAATCAAACAAAACATTCAAACAAAAGCAACAAATGTTAATAAGACACTTCTACCCCACAAAAAATACCAATCGGCAGAATCAAGATGCACAACGTAAAGGGAAAAAGGAAAAGAAATTGAAAAAGAAGATAAAAATCCTGACTCCGTCGAGATAAGAAGCAGGCCAAAAAATTGTGGACATTGGGATTCTCCAAGTGGATCATAAGAAAAAAGGATGCCGGGTGTAGGCAGGAAACAACACTTGCTCACATAAACTATGAAAAAAATGGTTGGTTCACAAAAAACCACCCCCTGGGTCAAAGGGGACTTAAAACAGGAAATCGAGCCTAGCCTTATTCATGAAAACCAGACCCAAATTTTTTACACACTTTTTGCTGAAATGTATCTATATCAAACGCTTTCTATCAGATCTAATTTTCATCCTAAATTGCTGCTAAAAGAATCTGATCACATCCGGATGAGAATAGCCTTCATACCGCTAGATTCACACCTCTTGCGTCGTTTACATCACTATTCATGCTACGGCTATCAAAGTAAGACAAAACATTCATTCCAGTCAAGTATACGGGGGCGACACATTGTCACACGCTTTTGGGAGATCAGTGGATATGACCCATTCAGGAACTATACGAGTCGTCTACGAGCCGTCTACGAGCCGTCTACGAGCCGACATAATCCCAGAAGGTGCGCAATGAGGTCAATCGTAGAAACGTGCAAAGCCGTTTTGTCTAGACCAAGATCACACCGATGGCCATCAGGCAAATTTGCCCAGCCCCATCTATTTTCTTCAAAGTGATTTTTTATATCAACAAAAATCTTCAAGACGAGTATTTTATTTTTGTAATTCTTATTTTTGTTGTAGTTTTACATACCTTTGCTTCTTAAAAACATATAAGATACTGTCCTATTTCTTTCCTTTTTAAGTTTTTGTCAAGCCATGTCTTGTTTTTATAGATATGCTCTACCCAAATATTCATGTCTTCACAAATAAGTATTTTAACATATAATAACCTCCCACTCCAATATAATCATCTATTATGATGGCTTTTATTATTTTAAGTTTAATTTTGTTGTTTTAAATCTCTTTTCATTATATACATGACCAAGTATATTAACCACATTTCAATGCCTGATGATGGTGTATTGAACACCGAAATTTAATTGCTCTACAGTTGCAGTATGTAATAATAATAATAATAATAATAATAATAATAATAATAATAATAATAATAATAATAATAAGAAGAAGAAGAAGAAGAATTATAACATCAACAATAATGCAAATATTGATAATAATAAAAATAACGATATATCTATGCTCTACATTGTATTGAGCATACTTTAAAGTAAATATCAATGGCAATAAAAAAATGACATTATATCAATTGAAAAGGTTTTTAATTGCTTTTATGAATATAAAGTCTCAAAAAACTACTGTCTTAACAAACAATCAAAGAATAGTGAATTTTCAAGTATTTTATCAGTATTTTGTAAGATTTTACTTAGAATAATTTATAAATATTTAAATCTTTTAAAAACCTGTATTAATTTTTAAGAGGTAGATCATTTGTTAATAATTAAAAACTATATTTTCTAATTATAATTTTAAAAAATTTTAAAACTCAATGTCAATCATTATTTTGAAAATAATTATGAACTTTTGTGTATATACGTGCCGTCTATGTAAATACAGACAGCTAGACACGATATTGTCAGAAAAAAATGTGGTAATTAGAAAAATATATTGACAATGATAGATAGACAAAAGACATAAAATTCAATAAACCATAAAATTAAACTACATCATTCCTGAATTTTTATTGCACAGTTAAAACTAACACATAAAAAAGAACACACGTTATATTCTTCAATGTTATGTTTACATAAGCCGTTGGAACAATTTGTTAAATTTCCAAAAAAGCATGCTGCTAAAAGAATTGTCAACTTCTCAGAAAGTATGCAGATAGATGTCAAAATGCTTTTCTGCGATATTTTGAATTAAAACTAAGTAATATTTGTTTCAAATCAGATTGATTACACTTTAAATCACCTAATATTTCTCAAATTCGTTTTCAGTAAAATGTATAATATTTTTAAAATATTATAATAAACAGAATTGCATGGTCTGAGATAATTTTCAAATTAAGCTAAATCAGCGATATTTAAAGACTTAAAAATATGAACTCATTTCAATTAATTTAAATTCGATTTGAAATGCAGCGAAATATTGTGCTAATCGTGAATATTAAATTTAATCTATTAACTTGAAATTGAAATTAAAATAAAAGCTTGAAGAAATAGTTCACATTTCTAAAAAATAAATTTAAATTTTAGATTTTGCTTTTCTTCGAGGTATCTTCCTTTTTATCTCACTGTCTGTCCCCCCTCGCTCTCTCTCTCTTATTTTCTCTCTATCTATCTATCAGTTTATCTGTATGTAAAAATATATTGTTATTCTTATTGTTATAATAATAGCATACAACAATTGAAAAGCTATCAAGTTTTGGTGCTTAATGAATCTTCATGAGACAGGGAACATGTCATATGTATATTCATAAAGAGATTCCAAATGAAAAAATAAAAATATGCCAGCGAATTAGGTGAATGTAGTGGAGTGGAAGGTTACTATAACTTAAAAAATCTGTAGGTGTAGATAAATGGATATTGAGACATAAAAGTGTCAAAATGGGATGGTATTGTCAGCGGAAAGGAAGCGTCAGTTTTGTCAGTTTAAATAATAAGGAAACAAATATTTAGCCAGTTTATTATTTGCTATACGACAAGATTGAATTTACACACACACACACACACACACACACACACACACACACATATATATATATATATATATATATATATATATATATATATAGTTTCGTTGCCTCTTTAGGTTAGCTATATATAGCTAACCTAAAGAGCCAACGAACCTACCAAGGTTTCACCTAACCGGATCTTCAGGGAAGATTGGAAGGTTTGTTTGCTCTACTTGTGTATTGAATGCTTTTTGTTTTAGGTTACCCGTCTCTGTTTTTTTCTTTGGGTACGTATTTTGACTGATGTTCATGTGCTTAGCTCTTGCTTTTTTTTTAATTTTTTCCTTCTGCGTATGAACGCGGAGGGTTTTTCGAAATGAGTATAGCGATAAGTTTACATATATATATATATATATATATATATATATATATATATATATATATATATTTGTCTTTAAAGTTATTGTTAATATACATACACAATTTTAATGTAAGGAAACAGATGTAAAACCGTAAACATAATTATTAAATGAAGAATTACTCGATTTAGAGTTAACTAGTAGTAAAAGTAAGCTTAAACAACATTGTAACAGCTTTAAACAACAATGTAACAGTAAAGTTTGAGGTGTATATAATTAACTAAAAAGTATATGATTATAGCATATGCTAAACAGTTTGAAATAATTATATATATATTTAAGAGTTAAAATAATCTTTTCTTGGCAGAAAGTAGGTATGTCATTATGTTGGTTTTAAAAGTTACTTTTCGGTAATTAAATATTCGGATTTTTTATCGTAAACAAAAACAATATTTTTCACGTAACGATTTCCATGTTCGAGCTTTTGTTATCTTTTATTTTACTGTAGGAATTTTTTTGCATCATTCAATTCGAATAGTGTTTAGAAAAGGGATGCTGAGTGACTACGGATTTTATTATTAAACAATAGCTTATGCGTATACAGTGGCGACCTGAAAGCGTTTTAGTATTTCCAATACAATGTTTGAGAAATGATGGAATTTTTACTGTGAAAATGGTAGCTTAGCAGACAATGGAATCTGTAAGGCATCTTTTTTGCAGGGGATATACGTCAGGGTTACGACAATTAAAAGTGTTAGAATTATTGTTATTTATAATAGGGTGCTTTTGATTGCTTATCATGTTATATTGTTTCAAGATTTTATTTTTAAGTTTTTTATCCTTTCCAGATTATCAGTGCAGTTATAACCGTTTCAGTGTATTTCTTTTAAATTCCTCAGATATTATTAGTTGAGAAGTGTTTCTAAACTTGATTAAAGAATTTGTTGCCTAACTTAGTACTATCCATTTGGATAAATGGTGGGGTGTACCAAATTATATTACTGTTTCTCTGGTATTTTGTATTGTTATTATCATTCTTTTTGCTTATAATACTTCATGTCATTGCATTTATAACCGCCGTTTGTAGGCTATATGAAATATTAACTGAACATAAATATAAATCAATACATATATATATATATATATATATATATATATATATATATATATATATATATATATATATATAAAGCTTGGAAACGCCAAAGAAAATGATCTGAATATAACTTCAACCAGCTAATTGACACCTTTTGCACTTTTCATAATCTTATATATATAAATATATATATATATATATATATATACAATAATATTCACGCTATGTATATATAAGATGTATGTAAACGTATCTACCTGTTATGAATTTTTTCATAATTGAGAAATCTCTTTAAGTAGTACCTTTACTAGAGATCTAGTGCCGAAACAGTATGTGCAACACCTTGCCAAAACCTTCGAACTATCTAGCGCTCTTCATCATTGATTGGTACTGATCTTGCTTGTTGTTACTTAAATTTGTTATCGTAGATTTCATCAAGCATTTTCAATTAACAATTGGAAAATCTATCTATTACAATCATATTTGAATATTAATTTCTAAAAAGAAAATTGTATATATAAAAAAATCAATGGACACAGAGTCCCAGAATTAGCTTGGGTAAGAAGTTTGCCCTGTGCAGGGCAAAAGAATATTGACAGCTGTCATGGAGCCTATAATATTAGCTTAAATGATATGTAAGAAATGAAATATATAAATCTAATTTAGTGTATTTAACCTTAATTTTTAATTTAGAAAATTACTTTTTTCTATGAAGCTTTAAATTAGTTTTGATTATAGTCCGTGGTGAATTTGATATGAGAGCGTTGTTAGTACTATAAAGGTTTATCCTCTCTAATGGGCTCCTAGTTTTGGCATAAAAATTGTACATGTTTTAAAATATAATTTGTAATAAATATTCACAGCTCTATATTATATATCAAGCAATGTTTTAAATTAAAGTTTTGGACGTTGTAATTTTTTCTTCGTTTTTTATTCACTCGGATATATACATACATAGATACATAGATATATACATACATACATACATATATATATATATATATATATATATATATATATATACATAGATACATACATACATACATACATACATACATATATATATATATATATATATATACATAGATACATACATAGATACATACATACATATATATATATATATATACATAGATACATACATAGATAAATACATACATATATATATATATATACATAGATACATACATAGATACATACATACATACATATATATATATATATATATATATATATATATAATCTTAATGTTGAGTGTTAGATACTATAAGGTATTCATCAAACATTTAGCGTTCGTGGTTTTTTCAATGTATAAACAGTTGTCTCAGTAAAATATCTTCCCCAAGTTCACTGTTATCCTCTTTTAAATTATTCTTTCAACACACACACATATCTACACACACATATACATTGCCACGTAAAATTTATAAAACATTAGAAAACATGTTTTAAATATCTCTAATACTGTTATCCTAATTAAACTTTTTATTCTCATAGAAAATATATTTAGGAATTCAGTCAAAAAATTAGTTAAAAAATACTTAAAAATATATCCGACAAAGTGAAACAAATATTAATAATTTGATTTTTTTTTACTTACAATAGCTATTTTGTATAATGTTGTTCAAATCTTACTAAATGTTCCTAATTAGAATGTTGTTCTTTTTATAACGTTCCAAATTAATATTATGATTATTTCAGGAATTATTCTAATATTGCCTCAATATTCTGTAAACCGTCATTAAATATTGATAAACTGTGTAAATGCAAAATAATTGAACAAAACCACCGTTCAAAAAGTATTGTTGACCTTCATTTAATTAGATCGGATATAGGAATATATCTAATCAGTTAAATGTGCCATTGACTTCAGTTGGCATGATTGTTCTTCACTGAAAGAAGTATCCATACATTTGTTCAAATAAAGCTCCGGTCATTCTGGCAGGGGTAAGAGAAATTACGGCAAGATTATTAGTGAGAAAAGTTCGCGACCAGTTCCGATTCATGCAAAAAAAAAGCCTAAAATACCTAGAAGTAAGTGTGGTAAACTTAGACATCTTTTTCGAGGACTTCGGTTTAAAAAAAACAAAAAACAATTAAGCGTAAACACGTTCTTGCTAGAATGGATTTTGCAAACGAGCATTGTTTCGAACATGCTGCATTTTGGAAAAACGTATTTGGTCAGATGAAATGAAAAGTGAATATTTTGGAAGAAATACTGTGGCAAATATCTGGAGAAAGGGTATTCACCGATAAATACTATCCCAACAGTAAAATATGTAGGTGTATCAATGATAATCTGGGCGTAGGGAATATTGAAATCATAGAATTAAGGATGAATGAAGCATATTATAGGGACATTTTGGAGATAAATTTACATCATGGATTACCATAGGCTAGGTTTGAAATTAATGTCTCTTTCATTAAGAAAACGATCTATGACATAATGCAAAAGATTAAAAAATCATTGTTAATTTCAAATAAAGTAAAAGTTCTAAAATGACTAAGACAATCTCCAGATTTTAATTCGATTGAAAATTTATCGAGAGTGCAGAAACTGATAATTTCAAGAATGAACAAGCAATACAAGCATGAATGAAACAATTTTATTCTGAAGAATGGAAGAAATATTCAAAAGACACATGCAAGAAATTCGTAAATAAAATTTCTAAACACGTACATTCTGTAATTAGAAATAAATATTATTCTACAAAACATTAATAGATGATTTAATAAATATATTGTACACCTTTGGGTGTTTATATATTTTTTTCTTCGTGGGATATTTTTATTGATGTTTTTTAAATATAATTTGTTGAATAAAGGCTTAAACTTATGTATTATTAGCAATAAAATTTTCATTAATCAGTGGTAGAAATACCTAAAGAAAATTTTTGTAATGAGTTGTAAACTTTTTCGAAACACTGTATATATTATGCCTGATTATTAATTTTGCACAAAACTCAGATTAGCAGGTTTGCATATACACACACACTTCCGGCCATAATTATTGGCCGACACCAGTTTTTTTTTTTAAAAATGATTTATTTCATAATATTTTTCTTATTTATTGTCAAGTGGATAATTCGAAATGTAAATAGGAACCTTCTTTTTTTTATTGTTTTGTAAAATTTTACAAGGCAAGGAAAAAACAGAAGTCAAATCACGTTAAATTTTTTCATTTATTTCGTTGATGAAACTGCAATATAAATAATTATTTAACATTTATAAATTCATTTGCTGCATTTATTGTTGTGCTGTATTAACAAAAGATCTATTCTATTTTATTTTACAATTATTCACTTGGTAATAAATACTAACAAATAGTATGAAATACATAAGTTTTTTAAACACTGGAGTCGCCTAATAATTATGGCCGGTAGTGTATATATGACTGTTTTCTTTATAAAGTAAATAACATTTTGAATCTTTTTAACAACTTCTCGAATGTAAACCTTATTGTTTACTTTTAATTCAAAAGCAGGATTTTAAATTCTTCTTGAATTACAAGTTTTCCCACTGTAGGTCGTTAATTTGGAAGCCTTCTAAACCTGTGTAGAAAATTCGATAAAACTTCGGGTGATTCTCTATTCCGAGAATTTCCCAAAATTTCTTGAAATAACACGCAAAATATGCTAATTTTATTTTAATTTGATATTCCAGTGTTTAGTAGTTTATAGGATTCTGTATAAGTTGTTCTGGTATTTAATGAAAACTGATCGATTAATGTCTAATATTGAATATGGGATGAGCTCTAGAGTTAAATATGGGATGAGTTCTAGAGTTAAATTTCGCACAAAATAGAGAATAGTAGTGTAACTTTATTTTACCACTATGAAAATTGTCAAGTAATGAGAGAAACATAAAGGAGAGAAATTCTAAAGAAAATCAGTGAACAGATGCAAAGCTTAATTCATTTTCAATACTAATGATAAAGTAATACAGTAAGAAAACGAATATCCAAAATGCCTTGAATGCATCTCGTTGAAAACAATAATAACATTAAGGATACACACTGAAATGTTAAGAAAACAGCATTTTGGTTGACAAATCTACATAAATAAAGCACAGTGTAAGTGCTTATGCTTAGCACCTAAATGTTAGATCTTTTGGGAAGCGTGCGTGTTGTTAGCTTGACACGCAAGCGGAAATCGCGGAGACATGTTTCGATTTCAGACAGGTACGGTACATTTAGTTGCAAAAATCCGTTGGAAAGGTATGAATCCAGCTATTCTGCGCAATCTATGCGTTAAACAATATGACTGTTTTACCAAACCATGAATATCTCAAAGAATTCTTACATTGTAAAAACAGTTTCTGGCTTTGAATAATCTTTAAAATATCGAATAAAGAAAAGAAAACAATCCAAATATAGCAGTTGATTTTGAGACAAAGTGATGGGGTGGAGGAGGGGTCTGGCGTGCTATTAAACGAGACGACTTGACAAGCTGTCTGGTCAATTGTTTTAAATGTACCTTACCAGACTTTATTACATCTCTTTGTATGCCGGCTTCGTCTTCTTATCCCAAGTTTTCACAATGTTTATATGGAACACTTGATGTTTGATATAATTCTGTTTCCACAAAATCTTAGATATTTCAACCTAGTAAAAATGATCATATTTTAGAGCCTATTTGTAGTATAAAGACACGTCTCTGTCCCAATTATAGAGAATTGCTCCATGCAGTTCTGACCCTTCCGTGATTTAAATAATGTCAAGTAAAATTATTTTAGCCTGTGAGACATAGAAATATTATGGTGACAGTGGTTTGTGAACCAACTACAAGTACCAAACATTGATCTGTTGTCTGGTACATTTTTCCTGATTTCTTCCGCTGTATTGCGATAATATTTTTGCATGCTTCACGATGTTCTTATTTCAAAGTATCGCAACAATTATTATAATCTATGCAAGACTGCTTTCGTACGCAATTTGCATGACAAGCTATATGACGGTACTTATATAAAACAGATATCACTCATCTTCTTCTTACTATTATTATTATTATTATTATTATTATTATTATTATTATTATTATTATTATTATTATGTCATTTTTCATCATATTTCGATTTCTGCTTTGGTCTCACTACCAACCAAGTCTGCGGGGAGACCTAAGGCAGGTAGTGGCGTGTTGTTATGGCTCCATTTCATGTTTTTCTATCTTCCCTATCATCCCCAGCATTACATAGATAAAGTTTTCCTTAGTGTGTGGGCTGTACTTAATAAGACAATTTTTTGTATATCTCTTAAGCTGGGGTTTCCAGGGATTCTTTCAATGTGTTTTTTTGTTCCATTTTTTATCATTCCAACTCTTGTTTTCAATTGCCACATTTTTTCTATTTCAATTTCCAGGTCTTTATTTTTTGACAGTTTTTCAAATTCCTTGATTGCTATGTTACAATCCGCTGGACAAGCCATATCAATTAATAGACAAGTTTTCTCCTTCTGGTTTTTAACAATAATGTCTGGCCTGTTTGCTTCAATTTTTCTGTCTGTGTAGATGGTGTAATCCCATAGAATGGTTACATCTTCTATTTCTGTAAGTGGTGCTGGATGATGTTCATACCAGTGTTTGTTTACAGCTTTTCCATAATGTTTGCACATTGTCCAATGTAAATATTGCCCAACTCTATCGTGGCGATTCTTATATTCGTTTGGGGCAAGCACAGAACAGCCTGAGATTAGGTGGTCTATTGTTTCTTGGTGTTTATCACAAAACCTGCATTTTGGATCCATATTATTATGCATAATATTTGCCTGAAAGTTTCTCGTGAAAAGATTTTTGGTCTTGTGCTGCAAGTATAAATCCTTCAGTTTCAGACTTTAATCCAGATGCACGTAACCATCGATGAGTATTAACTTTATCAACATTGGATTTATTGGCACGTACTGGATATTGGCCATGCAGAGGTTTGTCTTGCCAGCGCTGTTTCATCTTTTCAAGAGCTTTATCTTTGGCTTTCATTTTCATATTTTTTGCCGCAATAGTTGGTTCTTGGCTTCTGTTTTGCTTTTCTACAGAATCTACTAACTGTAAATCTTGTTTGTATTTACTGCCTTCTTTTATTATTGAATATTTTTTCTTTCTTTCTTCATGTTGCCTTACTAATTGTATCATCCAATCCTTTGTTGTTTCTATGTATGTTAGTAAGCCAGTAGTTGTTGTCTTGTATGACAATTCCAGCTGAATAAGACCCCTTCCACCTTCTTTACGGGGTATGTATAGACGGTCTACATCAACCTTTGGATGATGCATCTTATGCTTAGAAAGAAACTTTCTTGTTTTAGCATCCATTCGCCTGATGTCGTTTAGAGTCCAGTTTAAGATGTTGAAGCTATATTGGACAACTGGGATTGCAAGGCTATTAATGGCCATAACTCTGTTCTGTGAATTTAATTCAGTTTTTAATATCATTCATAGCCTTCTATAGTACTCTTTACGCACTATTTCTTTCATTTTTTTATGGTGAATGTTTTCGCTCTCATTTACACCTAGGTATTTATAAGCTTCTTCTGGTTTCAATACGTTTATTGTTACAGCAGGGTCTAGGCTAATTGAGGATGTTTCTTGTATTGATCCACGTAAAACTGTAGCTTTAGCACATTTATTCAAATTAAATTTCATTCCAATGTCTTCGCTGTAGCATTTTACAGTTTGCAGAAGACCTTCCAGCTCATTATCATTCTTAGCATATATCTTTAAGTCATCCATGTAAAATAGATGGCTTATTTTCTTTTGGCCTATTTTATAACCACATTCTGTCTTATTAAGTTGACTGGTTAGTGCTATTAATGATATGCAGAATAGTAAGGGAGATAAAGAATCACCTTGAAATATACCTCTTTTGATGTTTATTTCATCAGACTTATAGGTTCCATTTATATGATTGAGGTAAAGGGTTGTTTTCCATATAGACATGCACTGTTTGATGAAATTGATGATGACGGGCGATATCTTGTATATATTTAAAGTCTTTAAAATCCAGTAATGTGGCACACTATCGAATGCCTTTCGGTAGTCTATCCAGGCAGTACTAAGATTTTTCTTTGTACTGTAGCAGTTTTCCAGGATCATTTTGTTAATTAGCAATTGGTCTTTACAACCATAACAGCCACGTTTGCATCCTTTTTGTTCAAGCGGTATCATGTCATTTCTTTCTAAGAATAAATATGTCTGTTTTGTTAAAATAGATGTTAGTAGTTTATATGTTGTCGGAAGACATGTAATTGGTCTGTATTTTTTCGGGTTGTTTGTGTCACCATTCTTGGGTAGAAGAAATGTAATTCCTTTGGTCATCCATGCAGGATTTTAGTGAGATCGTCAACCATTTCTTGAAGTTCTTTGGCTATTTTTTTATGTGCTGCATTTAAATAATATAGCCAAAAGTTAGGAATTTTATCTATACCTGGGAATTTCCAATTGTGTGCTTTTCTTTTTTTAGTGCAAATTTAACATCATCATCTGTAATTCCAGACCATGTCTGTTCGGGTTTATTTTTCATTCGTTCTATCTCCTGCGTAATCCAATGTACTTCCTTGCTAAGTTATTTAGGGCAAGCCCATATCTTTTCCCAGAACTGTGTGACTTCTTCCATTCTGGGGGGTACTGTCACTTCAATTCTTTTTTTTACCTATTTCCCTGTAAAATCTCTTTGTATCAGTCTGAAAGATCTTGTTTTGTCTGTAAAATCTTGCTCTTTTTTCATAGCGTCTTATTCTTTGAGCCTTCAGTTGGATTTTTTGCTTTATTTTTTCTTTATTTGATAAGACGTCATTTTCATTCCTGATGTTATATTTTTTTTCGGCTCTTCTTCTTTTCCTAGTTCTTACATTTATTCCTCTCCTCAGTTCATCCAGTACTGACAGTTCACTTCTTAGTTGTTCGATTTCTTTTTCAATTTTTCTTTTCCAAGGTGGATCTTCACGTCTGCGAGACTGCCTTGTTTTTATTTTGATATTTAATTTTTTTGTTGCTGCTGTTGCTGATGCATATATTACTTCGTTAAGATTTGTATGAGGTCTTCATCCAGTATTGATTTCAGTGCTGCATTGTACAATTTAATAGTTCGGAGGTTTTGTTTTGTTGGTTGGAATTTTGGGAGCTGTTCACGTTCCTCCATTGTAATACTTTGTATTTGACTTAGATGGTTTTTTTATTTCTATCTTGGCTTCCTGTATATTGTTCTTATTTTCCGTCAAATAATTATCTTCGATGTGTTCTGAACTCGTTTTATTTTTGTCTTTTAACTGACTCAGACTCAGATCACACCTTTCCAGCACTTTTAAACTTACATCATTATCTTCGCAGTGATTTGCGTGTTTCACGGTTTCTACATTATGACCTGTAATTTGTTTGATGTTATTACTTTTTATTTCTGGTTCCGGTTCCTTTTCATATTTTGTTGATTCGACTCTTCTTGTTACAATTCTTTTAATTTCGTGAATTTAATTTTTATTATTATTATTATGTCATTTTTCATCATATTTCGATTTCTGCTTTGGTCTCACTACCAACCAACTCTGCGGGGAGACCAAAGGCAGGTAGTGGCGTGTTGTTATGGCTCCATTTCATGTTTTTCTATCTTCCCTATCACCCTCAGCATTACATAGATAAAGTTTTCCTTAGTGTGTGGGCTGTACTTAATAAGACAATTTTTTGTATGTCTCTTAAGCTGGGGTTTCCAGGGATTCTTTCAATGTGTTGTTTTGTTCCATTTTTTATCATTCCAAGTGCACCTACTATCACTGGCACAACTCTTGTTTTCAATTTCCACATTTTTTCAATTTCAATTTCCAGGTCTTTATATTTTGACAGTTTTTCAAATTCCTTGATTGCTATGTTACAATCCGCTGGACAAGCCATATCAATTAATAGACAAGTTTTCTTCCTTCTGGTTTTTAACAATAATGTCTGGCCTGTTTGCTTCAATTTTTCTGTCTGTGTAGATGGTGTAATCCCATAGAATGGTTTTATTATTATTATTATTATTATTATTATTATTATTATTATTATTATTATTATTATTATTTCGAATTTTCATGATTTGTTGTTTGGTATTATTCTTGACTAATTCCCTTACCTAAGACTTGTTTCCTTAGAAATATATTAAGCACATCATATTGATATAAGTCTTCTGAGTATGTGTCATGAGCATAGTCATTTGTATATCAAATTTGTACGATTAATATATGATTTAGAATTAATTTTAATAATTCATAGTAGTCATTGTTACTTGATTAGTGACTGTTTTAAATTATTATTGCAGCTTCTGTTTCAAGCCCAATAAATTCCATATCATTTATATTATTATTGTCGCTCTTGCTGAAACGAACTAGAGAAGAATTAGAACACTGATCTCCGATTTCTCATTCCATGCTATTCTCCAAATCACCGCTTGCACATTCAAGCATACAGAACCTGGTAATCGCTGGCCAGTCACGCAGTTGCTTATCTTTGGGGATAGAACAAGGTACGGTGTTTCAACGTGATATTGATGCGAGCCCAAAGAATGTTCTGTTAGGTTAGGTGAATTATAATTGGATGTTATAGCGTTGTATCTTTTCTGAAATTGAGTTAGTACTGAATAAAATACATCCGAAATGAAGTAACTGATGGCTTAAATAGACACATATATCGTAATTCCATACGAATTATTTGCATTCACTTACGCGCAAATACCCTTGGGAAAGGTATGAACATATATCTTCTCTCTTTGGTTATGGGTTCAATATTATAACAAATGCGGAAATAGATTTATGGTTGGCATTCAGTCTACCGTGGAAAGAAATGGCAACCTACGGCGGAAAACATTCTTCCGCCTAGTCAGTCACGGATTGAAAGATATATATTCACCTAAGCGTGTTTCACGTATGGAAATTAACTGACTGATACTGTAATAAGGCTTCTCAATAATCCAACACTATTCCTAACTTTCTAGATGTTTTTGATAATTGTGACATCCGACTTCTAATTTTTCCGTATCTTTTTCACAGCCACCTCGGAACCATTCAACGAGTATCGATAACGCCTACCTATTTTTATCCGCATCCGAAGCAACCTCATCTAAAAACGCTCCATTGCGCCGCCTTTTAGATACTTTTTCTCTCTTTTTTTAGCGTTCTCCCGGAACAACGAAATCCACCATCTGGCACGTACTAGACGAAGCAAAGAGCAAGTTTTGGGGCATTAATTGGAAGACACGTGTCATTTTCTTTTCATTTTTTATGAGACATGCAACAGGTAAGAGACGATGGCAAATCAGTGGGGTAGAAAACATTTTTTTAGTAAACCCAATGCCACGAAAAAAGAATTACACAAAAAGGAAAGAAAAAACACAAGAAAGCTGTAACAAAAATACATATAAACAGAGACTGATATTATTATTAATAACGCAACAGTGAAAAAGCTTCCAGGTTTGACCCACTTCTCTAAAGATTTATGATACACTCTCGTATACACTAATACATATATACATTTCTGCACACATATATGCGTGTATGAAAGATTGTAGGTATGGGTGCGTTTGTCACTAGCTATATATATATATATATATATATATAATTATATATATATATATATACAATTATATATATATATATACAATTATATATATATATATATGTATATATATATATATATATATATATATATATTGTATCGAGGCAGCAAATAATTTTCTAAACATATACTGTTACATATGACAGCCATTGTTTTTTTTGTCTTTATTTTCACCTGAATTTAAAGGCAAAATACGATGTTTAGAACGCACATTATTAAACATAATAGACATTCATCGTTTTTTATATTTAACAGTATATGTTTAGCATATATATATATATAGAGAGAGAGAGACAGAGAGAGAGAGATTTGTGATATATGTAACGGATATTATAAGTACCAATGCGCATAGAAGATTTAGATTTGCTTGAAGCGTAAAGTTGACCGTCACTATGCAGTATGTATTACTATGTTTCATATATATATATATATATATATACAAAGAATCTCAAGCTAGCCAAAACCTACCGCGGTTTCACACTACGGCTCGTAGTGTGAAACCACGGTAGGTTTTGGCTAGCTTGAGATTCTTTGTGTATCTTTGCTCTACTTTTGCATTTCATTTGTACTTTGTATCGAGCATTTTTTCTTTCTTTTTTTTGTGGTTGGTTCCGTTTAGGTTTTTTTTCTTTACTGCGGAGTATCGTATGTCTTGTCTTTATTCCGCGGATTTCTTTTTTTCCCCCCTCTTATCCAACGCCTTAGTGCGCCGGATTGTAACGGAATTAGGTTCTGTTTGTTAATGGTTTTTCTTAAAGTTTATCTTAGTATAAATTTAAAACTTAGATACTTGCAGAATTTATTCAGTTATTATTTTGAATATATATATATATATATATATATATACACATATGCATGTTTTTCTATCTATCTATCTATCTATTTATCTATATATATATATATATATATATATATATATACATACATACATATTGCAGTGTACCAAGTATATCAGTTGGTCTAATGCTCTAAATATATCTTTTTTCCGTAGTTTGATGCCCATCACATGAATACACTCAGTAATTTCATTTTATTTATATCACTTCCCCAGCGTTATGATTATTTTATGATTTTATATCAGTTGACATACATTTTTCATATCTATCTATCTATCTATCTATCTATCTAGTGCATATTAATATCTTCATATATATTCATTGTTGTTACATATTATATATATATCTATTTATATACATATCTAAATTTATGAATTTTTATACGTATGTGTTCATAACAGCGTCAAACAATTTCTAAATGAACACGCGAATATATGCTATTTCATGAATACAAAAGGTAATTACAAATACACTGTTGCATATATACTCACAACCAGCAGATTCACAGATGCACACATTCTCGGTCTCTAGTTTAGCTGCACTTTAAATAGACTTATAATGTCCAGTGGCGTAATGGTCCATGTCGATGCATTAATGAACGTCAGCAGGCGCCATTTTTATCCTTTCCAAGTCACAAATTGACTTTGGTCCATGAGCAGCGATCAGCCATTAACAAAACAAGCAGCGTCGCCCACAGAAATGACCATTGCTCCCATGTCTGTTCTTTAGAGACCTGTGAATCTTGGTGCGCAAGAATGAAGGAGAAATTAAATTATAAGAAAGCAAACATTTCCCATCCAAACATATACATAATTAACGGTTAAGGGCGAGAAGACGTTAACAACATATCAAAGAAATCCGGGACAATGAAAAATGGCAGCGTGTAAATAGAGAATTGTGCAATCATTTCCAGCCAGTTTATCGCTCATATTTTACTGACGTTTTTTTCCTCGAGAAATATCCTATTTCAATTTAGTAATATTTAGAGATATTCTGTATCTTTGAATATGGAGTTACATTTTTTTCAGAAAGGTTCATCATGTATAAGGAACGAGCGCCACTGTAAGTAGACGGTTACAATGTGACTTCTGTTGCACACACATTTTCTCCCGTGTCCTAAACACAAACCCAATGTTAGAAATGGTATCCTGACATTTACCCCTAAGTGAAAAATTGAGAGAGAATAGCGAGGTAGCATTAGCTCAGTTTAAATCATTCTGCATACATCTGAATACTATTCGTTATAAATATGTATCTTCCGCAGACAGTGCCATTTTATCAAAACAAATATCAACAACTCACCTAGCTATGGCCCAAATTATCCCCCCCTGTAGTTCACCTGATTCTCACTTTTGATTGAATAATCAAGACCCACACATAGTCAAGTTATTCAACTTCCTCCAAACATCATTCCTTTACTTTCTAAATAACCATGCATTCGTTTTCCTTTTTTCAAAATAAATCATTTTCACCATTTGCTTTAATGGTTTCCATAAAGAAGAACAACAATAAAATGAAACATGATTTTTCTGTGTGTAATTTTACAATGGTTTTATAAATTACTGTAATCACGATAACCGCAAAATGAAGGTCGTTTTGAATGGGCGTGCCTCTTCATCCTACAGCACAAATGCTGGCGTCCCACAGAGCTCTATCCTGAGCCCGACGCTCTTCCTTATTTTCATCAACGACCTCCCAGATGAGATCAAGTCCCAAGTAGGCAACTACGCAGATGCCACTACAATATACTCCCGCACCAGTAACAAACCTGTCGTGGCGGACAGACATAATCTCGCTGCTGACCTTGAACGGGATCTACACTCTGTGGTGAACTGGAACAAGAAGTGGCTTGTCAACTTCAATGCGTCTAAGACCAAGCTGTCAACCATCACAGGCAACCTCTCCTGCCTCCCATAAACATGGATAAAGCGATTCTCCCTGAGAGCAATACAATACACCTCCTCGGCCTTACCCTGTCCTCAGACCTCAAATGGAACCACTATATTGAATCCATAGCTAAATCTACTGCTAAGAAGGTTGGGTCACTATGTCGATCCAGGAATGTTTTTTTCCGCCTGAATCCATCCTGCATATCTACAAGTCAACCATTCGTCCGTGCATGGAGTACTGCTGCCATTTATGGTCAGGCGCCCCTGCCGTTCTCCTCAGTATTCTCGACAGGCTCCAAAGGAGAGTCTGTAATGTAATAGGTACTGATCTGGCGGCTCGACTGCAGCCACTTCCCCGCCGTCGAAATGTGGTCTCCCTTTGTCTGTTGTATAAATACTTACATGGCTTCTGCTCGGACGAACTTAAGTCACTGGTGCCTCCTCAACAGGTGTTTACTCGTGCAACCAGACTGGCAACTGGGTCCCACCCATTCACAGTCAGGTTAGCCAAATGCAGACGACAATTCTACTCCTGTAGCTTCTTCTCTCGCACTTTCCGTGGAACTCGCTCCCATATTCTTGCTTTCCTGACGGCTACAACCTCCAGAAATTTAAATGCAATGACAACACTCTTCTATTAACCCCTAGACTCTAGCTCTCTTTCCAACCGCGTATATCCTTCCCTTTCTCGCCACCTATGTATCTGTCATCGCACCTGCATTCTCAGCTTTCTATTGTTCCTTTCTAACTAGTTTGTACTCCTCACTCTTTTCTAATTAATCATTTTGCAGTTATGTAAACTCCCCTACTCATCAGTGGCATTTCTGCCTTGCTCGGGGTGAAATGATTAATATATATATATATATCCGCTCACCCTCAGGGGTTGGATATATATATTCTTAAGGTTTGTTGTAAGATATTGTTTAGTTGATACATAAATATATATGTTGGCGTCATTTTAGACGGCATATTAACATAAAATAATTTCACTCATCCTTTTTATAAAAGCAAACAATCTAAGTTCATACACATTGTACGTAGACAGATAGCTTTGTAACCTGTAAGCTGTCCTTATGAGTATAATTCTTTTCATTTCTTAAGGCATGGACTACATGGAATAGCGTCAATTGGTATAATATATATTCTAATTGTACACTGATTTCTTTCAGAGTCCCATCCTGGGACCTAGGTTCAGAAATTAGATCATGAAGTTTTCAACTGATCGTTTTGTGCGCTTTCAAAAACAAAAATTGTGAGTAAAAGGGATCTCTTACATAATTTTATCGGAATATTTTTCAATTATGCAGAGATATTCAACTAAAACTTCTGTTGTTAATTCTTTAACGAGCCACATATTTAAAATTTCATTTTCAAAATTATTTTATGTTTATAAATACTGAAGATTTTCAAAAACACCTTACAGACTGCGGGAATGCTATGTCAACAAGAATTTATATTCTTTCCTTTTGGTCTCATATCACGTTATCTGGGCTATTCGCTTTGAGTGTTCTATTTCTGTGTATTTAAAATCACATTAAATTGTTAAATATCCTATGACGTAGTCTTGGTGGTGTTCATGCGTCTTGCAGTTTTTTTTCACTAAAAGTTACATATATTCCAATGCAAATATTTTTCCAATCCCCAGTGACGGGTGTTATCGTCAGTGTTTGCCAGTACCATACAAATATGGTCAAATGCTTTTGAATATCGCAGAATCTTCCTATAGTTTTTCCAATTGGTTCATTGAATTTGCTTATGTTTTAATTTTTATGTTCTTTGTTGCTGTAGTAAGCGTTTTATGATTTACTTTTTTTTCTTTAATCTCTTCAAATTCTTTTTTGAATTCGATACTTTCTTTTATTAGTGAGTTGATTTTTTAATTTTTTTTAAGTTCTTTGAAAGCGATAATTATCCAGTCTTTTGTAGTAGTCAATTATCTTTGAAGTCACATAGTTGTGATTTTGTAAGCAGTTCTAGTTGATTTAATTCTCTACAACATGAGATCTGGTCACATAAAGAATATGTGCTGACGATTTCGCTTTCAAGTGTGGTCCGTTTCATGATCATTAGCCAGTTTTACTTTTTCAACCTTGGACAGATTTCTTATTCCGACGGAAGTAAATGGTAGTGTCATCTGCACAGATACCGACATAGGAAAAGATGACAGCAGAAATATCAGTGAGGTAGATGAGAAAAAAGTGTGGTACATAGAATAGATCTTTGAGAGACACCCACCTCCGTGTGAAATATTCTGGAAACTTGATCATTTAAAACGGCCTTCATTTCACGATTTGTTAGGAACGTTTGAATTAAATCCAAAAATACTGTATCCCTGCATCTGGTGAAGGCCAGCATATTGAACCCTCTCAAAAGTATTTAAGATATCTTGAGCAACATCTTCAGTTACGCCACTATTATAAAGAGAAAGATAAACACATACAATGATGGCTGCTAGCACATCAGCAGTAAACTTGACGTAGAAGAAGCCATATTGTTTGGCAAAGCGTAGGTAGTGAGTTGTGAGATGCACTTTAGCATTGATTAGAGCCTCAAATACCTTGCCAAAAAGCGGTAAGAACCTAATAGTGAGATAGTTACTGGTATCTGATCAATTTTTAAAAAAAACAGAAACTACTGATTAAGATATCCAAGGCGCAAGAACGTAGGAAGCAGGGAGGCAATAATTGTCGAATTTAGAGAGGACAAAACCAGTTCAGAGGCACATTTCTTTAGGACCACGGCAGGGATACCATCACCTACCTAGGGAAGTTTTACTTAGAAATGATGTCCGAGACCAGAGATTGGGTCATTCAAATGTCACTTAAAAGGGCCTTGGTTGGAAATCAGAAGAGGGTACACAAGATAGGTCAAGTTTTGTGATTAAAAAGAATCTGCGAGCAAAGCATTCAATCTTGTCTGCTCTAGATAGGATTATTTCCTATTTAATTGAATAAAGGAAGGATTGAGAGTTTGCTATGCTTTCGTAAATTCTTGCTGAGCGATCAGTAATCTGTAGCACTGAACTTGCGATATGCTATACGATGTTTCATTGTATCAGCAAGCAATAACATTGCATCATTCTAGACAAGCTTGCATTATTTACAAACAGAGGCAAAGAGGCATCTATTGTAATCAAATCTGTCTCTCCTTGCATCCAGAAGTAATTATTTCCGTGGAAAAAGCATCCGAGCATGCGGGTATGAACGAAGAACTTAAACGCAATTTAATTCACACTTTCCTTGATAAAATAAAAGCAACAGTGCTAGCTTTCATCCAGAAGAAAATGTAAGAAACGTATTTTTGTATAGAAAGACTAAACATTTCTCTTCCATATGAAAACGACGGAACAATTCCAATTCGAAAATTTATAACATAAATATATTCTGTTAGGAAGAGGTTCTTTGATAGTGTGAGAGTAAAAAAAATGTTTACAGACACCACCGCATGATCAGAGTAACTAAGAAGGACAGAGCGGCATAGTATGACATGAGTCAAGGATAGAAGTAAATATGTGATCTACATGAGAGAGATGTAATTCGGGATTACTTGGAAATGCATGAAGAAGTCCACCACTAGCGTGAGAGCTTTACTAGTTTCAGAGATTTTATTGAGTTTATTAGATTAACATTATTAACGACTGTATAAGAGTTTTATAAATGTATGACTGATGATACTCTCAAAAATTGTGTACATTGTCATTTCCTGGTGGTTTTTATCTATGGATTTTTATAGAGTTTGCCTAACATTATTCGTAGTTACATTTTTCCTTTCTTGCATAAGTTTAACCCTCATTTTTTCTTATTCTCGTTTGATTCGCTCTGCACTGACATTATTTTATTTCGGGTCGCTCCTAATAATCTCCCAAATATCTTTCACTTCTTCAATAGATAGTAGCAGTTTGACATATATAATTGCTTTTTGTATTTCCTTGTAAAATACATTATTATTATTATTGTCCTTTCTAATTTCAGAACAAATTGCTCGTTTCTAAGTTTTGCAAGTTTCCATTTTTTACTAGTTTAGTCACGGGTACGGGGACATGTAGGAAGTGACAGATTAAAAGTAATATATGTCAGATTGAGGAAAATTAGCGCAATTTAAGTGTCCGTAATATTTTTACGTACATATTTTTATGAAGACCTGTCCATGCACATAAGAGACATTCATATTAGACAGTTCAGGTTCCTTTTAATTTCTCTTTTTTTATTCGTTAATACCTGAATAAAATTCATTTTTCGATGCACTGTTTTAATTGATTAATATACATGAAATAAGAAAAATGTCTTTTAGAATCAAAAGAAATATGAACTGGAATGCAAATTCTATTCAAAATTGTGAAAGGAATGAGACGCATACATGTATGTATATTTGCTAAAAGCTCTGGAATGATTTTAAAATAATCCAGAAATTAGAATTTTGAGTAAAGCGCGTCTATACAGAGAAAAGGAATTGATGTGTTCATAAAAAGTAGCATAAGTCGATAACGTATCTTCTCGCCGAATTTATTCTAAAATTACAGCGATACATAAGCAAACCAGAAGACCTAGGAAGATTTATGGTGGTAACAATAATAACAATATGAGATATGTAGGTGTCATAGTGTTGGCAGCAGACAAAAATAAATCTACACGGAGTCTGTGACAAAGTAGAAATAAAACGCCCGAAGAAAGGGCTAACAATCCTGAAAAGAGAGTATGTATGCTTGTAATAAGATATAGCTCAAGAAATAATTCTACAAACGAAAGATGATAAAATAAAGTGTGATAACAGATGACGGTATATATGACACTGAAATTTGTAAGTTTATTGGAATAATAAAAGATGTGACCGGATAACTAACAAGAATGTATTAAGAAATAGAATAATTACATGAGAAACAAGACAAATCAGACATCCTATATACAAGGGTGATCCGTACAGAAACAGATTATGCTTGAGTCAACAGATATGTAGTGTTAAGAGTTCTGAAAATATAACAGAGAGAAAATATGTCTATCATCAAAGAAAACAGAAACAAAAAACGATTCTTACATCTTGAATTTCAAAGAAAGTTTGAAATATATTTAGGCACATAATGAGGAAAAAGGTAACTGGAGAATCTCAAACTCACACGACATATTGAGAGAAAAAAGACAACGAGAATCAGGGAGTAAGACTGTACGAAGAATAGGGACTGTAAAAAAATCTAATAGGAAACAACATACACATAAAACTATGGAATATATATGTATAATTTATACGACAAAACTAGTGAAAGCTACATCAACATGTCACCATATCTTGAATTAAAATGTACTGCGACACAAATAATATATCGTAATAATATATGCGCTTTTCAACATGAAGTTTAACTTATTATTATTTGAATTGACGTGATTTGGTTGTTTCCAACTCATTCTATAATGAAATATATGATTTAGATTAATATATGTATTCTTCGAGTATTGTTTCCATTATATGTTTCTGATTTATGTTATATTCCTGCTTTGCAAAACGAACTTTTAAATACTAATTTCCGTTTCTTCATTTAGAAAGAAACAATTCCATTTACGGTCTCATTTTGACTTAAATAATAATGACTAAAGTTACATCTCGATATCTCTTGGAATTAAATTAAAATGTTGACAAGAAAAAGGTCCTAAAACTTATATAATAAAAGGTTATAAAATATCTGCATGTCAACGCGAATTCTAACGTAGAGATATGTGTAACTCACATTAAGTGTAATTTTATTTACCAATATGAGACTTAAAATCTAAACAATACAGATATTTTCTCATGCTTTTCTTTTTATTTACCTAAGGAAAGACGTAAAAAGTGAGATAATTGTTGTGGGATCGCCCCTTCTTGTATACAAGAATAGACATATAATCCTGCCTATACAGAGAACGGCAGTTGTAAATATTTTCTTATTGGGACAGTAAGTTAGAGCAGAGTTAGTTGGAGTTGTTTGGCTATAGACTCATAAACCGGACATATTCTTTCATTTCTAGATAGTATATATTTATTTCTACTAACAGTATTCAGGAATAGACTAACCATTGTTCTATTTTGTATAACGTGTTCAATAAAACTTACATTTTCTGACTCCATATCTGATTTCGTTTTTTATTATTTTGTATAGTTTCTCACCTGGAATCCACAACAATAATCATGCAAGGCTATGTTTAATACAGACTTAGAAAATAAAGTAGTAAAAGTAGAAAGCGACGAAAAAAGAGTATCACTTTTTAAAAAAAAGAAAATAAGAAAGGACTACAAATAAACTTTAAAAAAATCGAATGCATGGTCATCTGCAAAAAGAGCAGCCCAAAATGCCAATTACAGGTGAGGGACTCTAAAATAAAGCAGGTAGAGAAATGTAAGTATTTAGAAAAGTATTTAGAAAAGTGCGACACTCTGATCCGAAGCCGAATTGGCATGGCAAAATAAGCATTCCAGAAGTTGAGTAAAGTATTACGAAACAGGACAATTTCAATAAAAACAAAGAAGAGAGTACTTGATTGCTACGTGATGTCGGTTCTTCAATATGGCACCTGAAATGTGGTTTTTCAAAAGAATGCTGCGGCCCGAGCATGTGAGCAATGATTACCAAACATGTGAGCAATGACGAGATTTTGGAAAGGATGGAGACGAAAAGAAAATTAATACTGAGCATCAGGAAGATCAACTAAAGTTCTTGAGACAAGCAATGAGGAAGGAGGTCTTGGAGGACCTGTTACTAACAGGCTAGATAGAAGGGAAAAGAGACAGAGGAAAGCAGCGGAGAACATATTTGAAGGACCTGATCAGGTAGATGACGAAACAAGGGTTGTATGGTGCAACAGAAGAAAGCGTGCTAAGAGCTACTAGGGATAGAGAGATGTGGAAAGTCATGATTGCATACGTGCTGAAAGGACATGGCACATAATAAAAGAAGTATGGTTGTCAACCAAAGTGACAATCTAACGTCTAAACAAAAGACTAGATTTATCGAAATCAAATTGATACAGATTCAAGTATCTTTGCTGTACTGTCATAGAGGAAGAAAATATGTGGTGCAGAGAAATTTCCACAGTCTAAATAAAAATATTAAAAAGACATATTTTAGGAACAATAGAAACACTGACTAAATATTATATACCATAATTTCTAGTTGGCAGTGAATTCTGAATATATTCATCATAGTAATTTTGAAGGTGAAACATATGTGGTTCGATAGAGAGAATATTTGTGCTGCGATGAGGATTTAAACAAAAATAAATTCAGTAATTGATGAACCTATAGTACTAGCTACCAGCCGTTATAGTTACTGACCTGATATATCAGAGAGTTTGAAGCTTCCTCGAAAATCAATATTCGAATGTTTACATATAGTATATAAATTTTACTAATAGAAAGTAAATTTTGATATAACCACTAATCATAGGAATGTAATATTTATACTTTTGCCTGTATCACACTGTGATAATATTAAATCAAATGCGTGTATATGCAGAGAATTTCTGCATGAACTCGAAAAATGTGTCGAATGGAATAAAATGTCTTCTCATCAAACAAGCTAATCAAATAGAAGTTGGGAAGAGTTTTCAATAAAACACAAAACTATAAAATTGATATGTTTTTTTTTTAAATAGCCGACAGGGTGAAATCAATATATATATATATATATATATATATATATATATATATATATATATATATATAAAACATTTCAATAAAATGTTGCAGATCCCATTCAGAAATGACGCTTCCTCGTTGGCTTCCGCTTAGCTAGATATACAAGATATTTTATGGCAACTATAAATGGATGCCGGTTTTTACATTAGTTATTTGGTCTTGGACATTAGTTTAAGTCGGTTTCATGGTAGAGATAACTTCGAGGCAAAAGTTTTCTTTAAGGATTCCTTCTCCGTATTTTCTTTCCACAGATGTACGTTTTATTGTTATATTTTTTTTTTGTTACAGAAATCTGCAATAAAACCCAGCCATGGTAAAATTCTCCATTTTATAATCACAAAAGAAATCAATATAAAAAACTGACATCATCTAATATGAAAGCAGAAAAGGCACACACTATATATATATATATATATATATATATATATATATATATATATACTACATTCGGCAGAGATACACAAATTCTAAGTACAAAATAACATCGTAAGAGAAACCGAAAAAGCACAGTTTATACGTGATGTGCATGTGGTATATATCGATAAATTCCGAAAGTATATACACGTAAAAATACAAAACATTACTGTAAAAATTCTGTATATATATATATATAATAAAATTTACTTAGAGTTTAGGACATGTACAAATTATTACATGTTCTAAACTGTAATTTATCATCAATATTCACAGCTCTATTTTAGATCGAGCACTGTTTTAATTAATGTTTTGAACGTTGTCAATTTTTCTTCGTTCCATGTTCACTTGGATATATCGATCATTCATTCAAATGAATTGGAGCACTCTAGCTACTGGGCGCGTAATATGATATGCGCTAAAAAAGACTGCGTTGTTCCACCCAACGCCCCGTGGCCCAGGGGTAGAGTCGCCGACTGACGCCAAGTTGGTCGTGTTTCGAGTCTGGGTTAGGGAGCAATCGAAGTCTAACCGTACTGATGAGCTGTGATACAGCGAAATAGATCTGTATGACAATATATATATATATATATATATATATATATATACTCAAACATTAAGTGCCCGTATTGTTTGACATAATAAAAGTATCTATATATTAAATTAAATACACATGTTAGCCTTCGCACATATTACAATTCATCTTAAATAAAAAGAAGAGAAATAAAAGTACAAGGAAAAAATAAGTGGAAAGTCGGTTTAACTTAACGTATTAGATCTTAGCATCACACAGTGTTTCTGGTTTTGATTAACTAAAAATTATGTTTTCTGTTGTTTTATGCTTGCCATTGAAATTTTTAATTTAAAAATAGGGGTTGAATTTACACTAGAAAAATGAACTGTTTCTTTTCTTATTAATTCTAATCGTTACAATAACAGCAGTATTATATTTTATATTCGTAGTAATAATAACGTGGTAATAAAGAAATAAAATCTAGAAACCTAAAGTTAATAATAACAATTTAAAAAATTAAAATTGAAACAATTAATGAAAAATTGAAAAAGGTTTATATATAAATTTATCTTACCAAATATCAAGCATTTTAATTTTATATATATACTAGCATCATAGGCCGGCGTTGCACGTGCATCTCAGAAAGTTTTAGTAGTAGAAGTTGCCAATGTGAATCACCTGGGATTTCCTTCAACAGCTCGTCAGTAATTGCACTAACCACAGCCATTTTTGGTGCAAGTATAGTCCTCTCACTGAGCCACACAACATCCAAGTAATTCCTTTTGAGGATCTGGAAAAACCAATGTCCTATGATCCATCAGATTATCAACAGTGGTGCACACATTTAAGATTGGTATGTTTCCTGCGTCATCATTTGTGATTCGGTCCTCGCCAATGGATAAATGTAAAGCTGCAAAATCAGAAACTGTGTTATCACCGAACAAATGGGAGCGCATGTTCGTGATTAGGCGCAATATTTGCACCTATGGCCATTGATTTGAGGATTTAAGACTTGATCTTACCTCGGCCGCTCCCTGGTGCCTCTTGGAATAACGGGAAGGGTTTGTCTAAAATCACCGGAAAAGAGTAGAGGGTTAAACCACCTATGAGTTCGATTGAGTCCTTGATATCTCTGAGTGTCTGGTCAAGAGCTTCAAGTGCAGCCTTATTAGCCACAGTGCATTCATCCCAGATTATTAGTCGGCATCTCCTGAGAAGCTCTGCCTCGTCTGAGTTTTTGGTGATATTACACGTAGTTACCTCTTCTCTGTCTAGGTCAAAGGGGTAGTGGAGTGTGCCGTTCTTCCTCCTGGCAATCGGGTAGAGGCAATGTCCCTGGATGCTACGGACAAAGCAATTTTCCCGCTGCTGCCGGATTTTGACAAGAATGACTTAAATAATTAAATTAATCATTGGCACTTTTTTTATATATTTTGTTTTTGTTTGAAAAATACTTTTATTTAAAACTTTTTTCTTCAAAATTACGGAGAAAAATATTCACATTTTTTTGTTGACCAAATGTATTTTTGAAACGTCTGAATAAAAATTAAATATAAAAGCTATTTTTTTAAAAATATATTTTAGTCCTGTTTGACTCGTGTGATTTGATTTCTGTGACGTAATTGAGCAGCTATCTTATACCTGAGATGTTTTTCGGAGCAAATGTAAACAATCGGTTTCATTGGCCAAAAAGTGCGAAAGGAAAAATGACTGAAATTAAACTCAAAAACTATTTATGTCTCATCGGGTAAAGGAGTTGAAATTAAAATTATCTGGTGAAAAAACGGTTTATTTGTGGTGAATATGCTTACTTTAGGTGAAATTTCACTCCTTTATCCGATGAGAAGCAACCAAAAATCAAGTTTAGCTTCGAAAAGCGAACATTTTTGTGTAGTAATACTATGAATTTATAAATCTATGTAACAACTATTAAAATATATATATATATATATATATATATATATATATATATATATATATATATATATATATGAACAAAATAATGTTTTAAGCTATGGCTGAATGAGGTCCGTATCAGCCATAGAGAGCAGATTTCTACAAATCTGACTTACAGGACTACAGCAAGCCTGAAATTTTGTTTAAGCATAAAACAGACTGTCGCAACTTTATCTCATTAAAGACAACTGACAAGCTACTTGAATTAATAATTTTATTGATTTTTCATTGAATTCGTAAAAGTGTTTTCTTTACTAAAAATAAAGTGAGTAAAGAACGAACATATGTACTATGCATTCGAGCGATTTCGATTATTCAGTTAGAATGTATCTATGGTTTAAATCGCACACACACACACAAACACACATACACACACACCCATATATATATATATTATAAATTATATTTTAGAACATGTACGGAATTTTATTTTATTTTTTATCGAGCACTGTTTTAAATTAATGTTTTGCACGTTGTAAAGAAAATTTTTTTTCGTTCTGTATTCACTCGGATATATATATATATATATATATATATATATATATATATATATATATATATATATAGGCACGCATTTCTATGTTTTTTAGGTTTATTTTATAAACACATACATGTATTTTAAAAATAATTTCACAAACTTTAGTGGACGGTTCCTGAAACAGAATTCTCCATATAAATAATAATTGTGTATAGTCCACATAAACATATCCGCAAATCGTTTTTTATGTTATTACGGTTAAAGCAACTGGCAGTTTTTGCTATAAACCATCAGCAAATATTCTCCCGTAGCGAGTGAGGAGAGGGAGAAATAACATTCCATAGGTTGCAAATCAGTACCAGTACAGTAGATTTTTCTGAATACCCTCCATGTGTTTTTTACGTTTTCCGGCATATGAGGGCTACATAATGTTTGCTGATGCGTGGATAATCTCTGAGAGCCAATAGAATGTGTTCTCCGTGGTCACGCGTACGATTGGATCTCAATCATTTTAGATCCGTCGTACCTCAATGATAGGGAGCCATTACAGCGTCGATATACAGTAGCAAATATAGGATAACTCGGCTATTATCATTCCGAAAACGTAAACAGATACAAGCGTACAGTCTCTTCGTCCATTACCTTTTGAACGGCGGCATGTAATGCCATCTATGTCTGCACACCGTATGAATTTCCTGACATTGTTAAACGGATCACTTCTCTGTCAGATCACTGCTACACACGCTAATCGTTGAAGACAGATTAGATAAAAATGTACATGAACGACAGCAGTGAGCCTGTCTGAATGGCATTACAACGTCATTTACCATAAAGTTATTTTATATTTAACTCAGACTCAAAAACAAAGCATTTGTGGAAATATGTTTATATAGACATTTGTTCAGGTTTTGCTGGGAGAAACCCGCTCCCAACTTTTGTAAAAATATTTTTATAGACCATGTTATATATATATATATATATATATATATATATGTGTGTGTGTGTGTGTGCGTGTGTGTGTGTGTGTGTGTGTGTGTGAAGTCGTTGCAAAAGTTTTTGCAGGTTTCTAAAAGGGGCATTTTAAATCATTGTAATTTATTTTATGCATATTGTTATTTCTTAACCATATCACAATGGTTAATTGAAAACTTTTCTTTCAGATTATTAAAGCATCATTCATATTTTTCTGCAATATTCTCACACATCTTCTCCAGAAAACCTGCGACAACGTGTTTGTTCTAGCAAATCTTTGCTTTCACGACACCTTCAAACACCATTTTTTGGTAGGTTTGTCACAGGTGATGAAAATTTCTAAACCTAAAGAATTTTACAAGCGAGGCATTTATAAGCTCGATGACAGATGAAATCAAGTTATAGAGAGCAAAGTCGTTATTGTTATGAATAAAGATTTTAAAAAGCACACAGTTTTTCTTTTTCAAGATGAAATTTTAAATCGCCGAAAACTTTTGCAATGACCTGATATATATATATATATATATATATATATACATATACTTTTTCAAAATGAGGAAGTGCGGCATAAGATCTTCAGCCAGTCAGTTATGTGCCATACGTGATACACGCTTGAGCGATCATGTCTAGAAAGAGACATGACTGACAGGACAGAAGATTATCCCGCAGTAGGTTGCCATTGCTTTCTGCGGTAGACTGGTTGCCGAACAAGGCTATAGAACCCAATCTGTCCTGTTATTTAACCCATAACTGGAAGGAAGAGACAGATTAATACCTTTCCCAAGGGTATTTGCGCGTAAGTGAATGCAATGAATCCAGCTGGAATTCGAACTCGGCGCCCTGATTTATCGTTCCGTGCCGATACTCAATGCACCACAACGCACATAAGCTCTTATATGATTTATAATGTAACTATTTTAATCGATTTTGGGTCAATGCATACAAATTGTGTTTTATTGTAACCTTTTCATCCATGTATATAGCGTCAATAATATAATATCAGATAAATAATCTGTCTTTTGATGTCTTTCCAAGTTCGATCGAATATCGAACAAATTCTCAAACAATGTTTGATTTAAATGAAATACCTGACTTGACTGGCAACATTCGTTCGACTAATCATTATTTCCTGTTGCATTTAAAAACTACAAGTGAAGCTCTACTCACTATCTTAGTTGCAGTCGTCGAATCAACCAAATGTATCGACAGGCTCTCTTTCGTGTAATTCAAAGCAGTTGGTTTAAATGGCGTCATTTGGATGCGAGTGTAGACAGCTTGAGGGAAAAACAATGATTAAATCTACGTGGTCTTTCATAAATGATTGCTTCACAATCGATTTCTTAGTTATTTTCAAATGTATGCCGAACATCTTCAGTGGGACATATATGTTATTTACAATTTTCTTCTCGCTGTTAATAAAGTGGCAATAACGCATATACTTATTTTTCTTTGACCCTCTCCATCTGTTTCTGTATATCTTCAAACTTTCATATATAAATGTTGTATTGTTCAGCATGAATACTATTTAATTTTGATTGCCTGAAACATTAAGTGGCTCATGTATTCACATTTAAATGCATGTCAGACTCACTATTTGCATTATTCGGACTGTTGTCCTCATCTTTGTTGCCATTAGTACGACGTTTCGGCCGTTGTACTCTCCTGACTTCTTCAGGTGTTATAAATTTCGAATTGAACCATTTATTACGATCACTGGGATGTATTATTCCTTGTGCAAACCACATTTGGAAGTCATGAGTTATCTCCCTCTAACCTGACTCTACGTTACTTGTTCACTACTGCTGTAACCTGAAATTGAACTCACAACTTGAGTTAAGTCACTGGAAGTAACCAATATCTATATTCACTTGGCAATGTGGTGAACAAGTAAATTAGAGTCGGGTTAGAGGGAGATAACACATGACTATCAAAAGAGGTTTGCACAAGAAATGAAAATGATATACTCCAGTTAATGTATAAGGTTCGATTCCAAATTCCTAGCATCTAAAGAAGACCGGAGCGTACAGCGGCCGAAACGTCCTACAAATGGTAAGAAAGATAAGGACAATAGTAAGAATAATGTAAATAGAGTAAATACTATCTCATCTGAGAAATATTGACAAACATTTCATTCTTATTGATTCGATTTTTATTATCAGATATATTAACTAAAACTGTTCAATATTAAAAACTTCCATTTGAATAACTATTTATTGAACAGTTTTAGTTCATATCTCTGATAATAATAATTTTTTTCTAGATTTTATTAATAACATTAATTAATACTTAATAAAATCTAGAAACAATATGTTGCTTATAAAAATCTCTATTTATTTTACGACTGTACCTTTTATATAAGGACAGTCTAAGAGTAGGATCCGCACCATGTAACAAATGACTACAAGGTATGTTTTAGGCCATCGGTGATTAGATCGGTTCTCTGATTAACATATTTTTTATTATGCGTACAAGACACCGGTAAAATAAGGAAATCATCTTTCACATAGTGGATGAAATTTATTGAAGGTTAAATGGCATTATAACGCAATGGGGAAGTCTGCTCTTCATAAACGGGAAAACAGACATTGTTCTAATGGCACAGCATCGTTGGTCGCAGACCTTCTTTGATTGCAGTCAACGACAAGTTCAGAGGGATCTCACGATAAAATCAGCATTCATGTATCTGTGACCATGTCGAGCCTTTCAGTTTTAGGATATCGGTAATTATTTGCAGATTAACGCAGATTACATGATGAGAACTGGCCAGGTGCTTAGCTGTTCGGCGACCAGCTAACCAGGTGTGTTTTAACACCTGGTTATGGAAATACCGATGCCGATGATGATGAAAACGGTTTATGAGAATGAGCTCATATATCATGTTTTTCTTTTATCATTATACATATATTTATACACAGAGAAACACACGAAGTAACACACACACGCACAAAAACTAGGGCGCATGTGTGATCCTGTGTGTCCGTGTGTGTGTGCGCGCGTGCGTGTGTATGCGTGTGTATCTCTCAATGCACGTGTGTTTATTGTTTCCAATTATTATGTTAGTATCGGAGCAGAGCCAATGATTATTTTATGAAACTGTGTCTAGAATTAATTTATCGTCCCTATACGGAATGTAATTAAATATTTCCCTCACTTTCATCTAGCCAACAAAGATGGAATAGTCAGAAACTGCGATATCGTTTGTCGTGCATTTCATATTTTAATTGGAAAATCTTCAAGAACACGATCCGACTATATAACGACCTTCCGTGTGGAGACACCAATCAGTATTACCCTCAACGTAACATGGTTGAAACTTAACAAATAAAGTGAAACATTATGTTGAAAGAGTCCCATTGAAAACTGTTGACATATTTGGTCGGAAGGTACTGCTATTCATCTCTGGGATCTCGACTGCGTCCAGAGAAGAATCTGCAATGTAATCGATCCCGATCTAGAGGTTTGTCTCCATCCAATTTCTCACCGACGAGGTGTAGCTTTCCTTCTGTGTCTTCTACAAATATTTTCATGTTTCCTGCTCCGAAAAAAATAGCTCCCTCGTGCCCACTCTTCAATATTTTACTCGAGCAACCATATTGGCAACAAGGTCCCACCATTTTACTGTCAAAACAACCTAATACATCAACCACATCTACTGTGTCAGTTTCTTTTCTCGCACTTCCCGTCAGCGAATCACCCTTCCGAATATTTACTTCCGTGAAAGCTATAATCTCGAAAACTAAAATGCAACGTTAATTGCCATCACTTATCCTGTTGACTCCATTCAAAAGCAATACAAGTGAATGTTTCTTTTTGACACCCTTTTAATAAATCATAATTGCTGTCTGAACATACTTATATTTAAATAGATTTGAAATAATAAGCTGTTCGTTTACGTACACTGGAAATTTATCGTTTATCAACACCAAAATTTTATATATCCTAACCCATCATCTGATATGCCGTTAAAAACAATCAATCAGTCAGGTTCTTCTGTCATTTATTTAGATGTTCTTGAAAAATGACAAATAATTATTTGCAATCTCATCTGTCTTGATATGGAATTAAACTTCAATCACTTTCCGACATATCTAACATCTGTTATCTGCAAATTTTTATAAATGTTTTTTTTTACTCATTGGTAACTGTTTTCACATAATTAAATTAAGCGTAGTACCAGATTGACTGCTAGGCATCATCACTATGTTATTATTCTTTTCTCACAGATATTTTCTCTGATAACCTAACGGTGGAATTCCCTTCCAGCTAACAGTTTTCCTCTTAACAATGACCTTGACAAAAAATTATAAGCAACTGAAATTGTAACATTTCTCCTTCAATTTTGGTCATTTATTAAACTTTTTCTCAGATTTTCACATTTTTCCACATTCTCGTTAACCCATTGTGTATTAGTGAATTTAAAGTCTGGTTTCGAGCAAAATAACTCAAAAATTTAAACTTAAATTTACATTATAAATTTCATGTTCATTACAAAATAGCATAATGTTTACAGATGTTTCCAATTAAGCTACACAGAAAGTTACCCTGGAGGTAACTGAATTTACATAGTGTTCGTGTATAGTATCCATTACCTCCTTTGAATACTGTTATCTCCAGACAGAAATAATCCTTTGAAAAATGACATTTCAAATATCTATTTGTGTTGGTTAATTGAGAAAAGAGCGATTTCATTGATGGTTTTGTTTTCAATGATATAAGATTGCATACATGGAAAAAGATCGAATTTATTTAATGAGTAGATTAAATTAATATGTCTTACATTCAGTACTCGTAAATGAAATTATAATTTACTTTATATGGTTTCCACATAATTTAAATCGTCTACAACACATTGATTTACATGGTTTCCTAATTACATCAACTTCATTGTTTCCACATTAAAACATTGTACAGTGTTTCTATATTAGAGCACTTTATATAGTTACTGTCTTGGAAAAATGAAACTGATTTCTATATTACAGCAATGTACATGATTACCAAATCATATAAATTCACATGGATTCAGCATTAGAGCAACTTGCATGGTCTCAGAATGACTGCAATGTACAGGGATTCCATATTAGAGAAATTTAATGGGTTTAAATTTAAAAACAATTTACATGCATTATAAATAACAGAAATTGTCATTATTATTGTAAATATATGGATTCATAGTTACATAAATTTCGGAAGTACAACAATTTATTTGGTTACAGCATTTCAGCGAATTATACAGTTTCTCGTCACTGCAACATGCATTGTTCTTGTATTACAGAATTTTATAGAGACACCACATTAAATAGATTTACATACATTTTACATTATTGCAATTTACATGATTTCCGCATCATAGTAATTTACATAGATTCCATATACCAGATTATTTCATGTTTTTGATATTACAACAATATACAAATTTTCTTCAATAGATCAAGTCTACCGAATTAGAAAACGTAATAGTAATTCAACATTAAAGCAATTTATATGTTTTCTGTAACATAGCAATTAACAAAGATTCAGCATTGGAACAATACGTATGTTTTTTTAATTATCGAAGCACCAATTAATATTGATACTGCATTACACCAATTTACATGGCTTGAACATTACAGCAATTAAAATGGATTCCATTTTATAGCAATGTTGTCCATATTAGAGAAATGTACATTTTTTCCACATTCCAGATTTTCATAAAACGGAAATGCACATGGTGTTATATATCGCCGTACGACGACAAAACAACAAACACGCATATATAAAAATATAAGGTTATATTTTTATTAATGACGACGAACCGTGTGGAATAGAGAACGGAAGGGTGAGAGCGCACATAGAATGGGTTGACAGGAGTGTAGTCTTGCCTGTGGTGTTTCTCTGCTTCCACTGGCCGTTCTCTGCTAGCGAATCCGTGTGTCGAGGTCTTTATATAGTCTTCTAGAACCGGGACTTTCCTTCCGGTTTTGCCTCGTCCACGCAACGCCCACGTAATTCCCAGAGACACCTGTTCTGTTTGCCTCCGTAGTCATTTCCGCCGCTGTCGGAAATAAGGTCAAACGACATCCGCTCCTGCCTCGACAGGATGTATTTCACAAACACCCGCCCTGCCGCTCTCCGACCCCTCCACCGACGGGAAACACCATCGCTTGCATCACTTCCTCGGGTGGGGCTAGATTGTTATATTACAATGGCTCATCACTACAGCAATTTGCATTCTTACCAGATTAAAGTAATGTACATGGTTTACATAGTACAGTAATTTACATTGGTTCTCAATTGCATCAAACTATCCGGTTTATATATTAGAGTAAATTAACAGGATTTCGCATTACATCAACTTAAAGGGTTCCACCATAACAGCAACTTAAATTGTTTAAACATTACAGCAATTTACATGGATTCCATATTACAGCAATTTAAATGTTTTCCCACTTTACATGTTTCCTTATTACAATTTAGATGGTTGCATCGTTAGAACTGCTTAAATAATTTCTACATTAAAAGCAATTTATATGATTTCCTGATTACAGCGGTTTATTTGCTTTTGACATTACAGACTTTAAATTCTTTCCGAATTACGTTTTTCATTGTTTCCACCTTCTTGCAATTAACATAGTTCCTTAATTGCAGCAATATACATAGTCTTCGCATTACAGTAATCCATGTTTTGAATTTCACAGCAATAACACGTTTCTACTTTACACCAATTCACAGGGTTTGCCTATTACAGTAATATTTATTATTTCCACATTATAGCAAGTTCCATGTTTTCTAAGTTACAGCAATTTGCATGGTTTTTGAATTACTGCATTTTACATGGTTTCTGCGTTACAGTAATTCACATGGGTTTTGCATTAAAATAAATTACGTTTTAAGCATAACAGCATTTTAGATATTTTCAGAATTAAAACAAATTACATGTATTCTAGATTACAGCAATTCATAGGCTTACGGTATTATAAGAACTGTACATAGATTCAGCATTAGAGTGATTTACATGTTATCCACATTAGAGAAAGTGAACATTATTATCGCATTGGAGCCATTTACTGTGTAACCATATTATTGCAATTTACATGGATTCTACATTTCTGCAATTTGTGGTGAAGTGTTTATAGGCTCGAAAGAAGAATTTTGGGAACCGAATTCGAATTCACTTTGAATTCTCTGCAATGGGAAATGTATTAATCCTTTTCTCTCCTTCCAGTTATGGGTTAAATTGCAAGCCAAACTGGGTTCTATAGTCTTGGATGTCAACCAGTCTACTCCAGAAAGCAACCTACTGCGAGAAAATTTTCTGCCCAGTCAGTCATGTCTCTTCCGAGACATGATCGCACAAGCTTGTATCACTTATGGCACTTAACTGACTGATGTGATTTCATAATTACAGACGTTTACATAGTTTCTGCCTTAAAGCCATTTATACGGTTTCCACATCACTGCAATGTACATTGATTCTGCATTACAAAAATTTACATAGTTTCGAAACTTCTGCAATTTATAATGTTTCCGCATTTCTGCAATTCATATGGTTTCCAAAATTCAGCAATTTAAATTGTTCCTACATTGCAGTAATTTAAATGGTTTCCACATTTCAGCAATTTACATGATTTTCGCTTTACATCTATTTACATGGTTTCCGCCTGACAGCAATTTACATTGTCTTTGAATTGCAACAATTTAAGTGGTTTCTTCTTTACAGTAATCTATATGGGTTTATCAGTGCAACAATTTACCTACAAGCGCCTTACAGTAATTTACTCGTTTTCCGCATTAGTGTAATTTTCAGATTTCAGCGTTACATCAATTTACATGTTTCCTCACTTTGACATGCTTGCCTCGGTAGATTACTCAAGAAATGTGGATTTGTTCCTCATTGTGTACTCTATATTTTTGACCTTGTGCCACGTTAAATCTACGCTTATAAAATCAACTTTATATATAATCATATTAGATTGATTACGTCAAATTTTGTAGTGGCTACCAATTTTTTGTCGATAGATCAGTGATGACTAAATAACGAGATCAACCGCAATGGCGGCTGCAGATTTTGGTCTTGTGCTAGATTGACGCTAATTTTAGAAAGTCGTTTTACCGTATTCAGTTAGTTAAGTGCCATACGTGAAACACGCTTAGGCGATCATATCTCGAAAAAGGCATGACTGACTGGGCAAAAGATTATCCCGCAGTAGGTTGCCATTGCTTTCTGCGGTAGACTGGTTGCCGAGCAAGGCTATAGAACCCAATCTTTCCTGTTATTTAACTGGAAGGAAGAGAAGGATAAATTTCTTTCCCAAGGGTATTTGCGCGTAGGTGGACTGTATTAATATATATTAAAATGAAGTAATCATTAAACAGCTTTTCTCAATTGGTCAGTTACAACCAAATATTAAATTTGCTTGTCACTGCCTTGTGCCACATCTAAGCAAAATCAGACAATCCCAAAAAGGTTATAAGTAAAGCTGATATTCACTTTGGTGTGTGTATTCTTTTGCAGTAAGAAACTGGAGTTTTTTAATGCCTTCTCTGTCCGCATATGATAGCACCACACCATGTTCAATCGAATCTGAATTTGTAGAGGTAAAGTATATCAGGAGTAAAATACTTCTCTTAACTATATATTCTTATAAATCAGTTGTCATTACATTTTCTCAAATACTTGGGAAATTCTATTTATTCTTCCTTCAGCTTTGGTCGAAATAGCGATGTAGTGTTGACTCTTCAGCGTTAGGTTTTAAACAGTCTAAAAGATGGAACATTCTGAATTCAAAACTATATTGAATCTAATCTAAAATCATTGCATTATTTTTATTAATAATTCATGACAATTCAGAGAAAATAGATTACGTTACATCAATTTACATGGTTTACACATTAAAGCAACTTACATTGTTTCCACATTACAAAAATTTACATGGTTTCTGCATTATAGCATACCTTACCATACCTGAATAAGCGTTTTTCGATTTAATTATGGTTCGATGATCGGGCGAGGGAATATATGAAATGGACCTTATTTATTCTGAGTTCATGCATTTTTTTCATCTTTTTGTCTTTCTTCACCTCCTTTCTCTCTCTCTCTCTCTCTCTCTCTCTCTCTCTCTCTCTCTCTCTCCCTCCCTCTCTGAATAACTTTGTTATACTGTCTTGCCAACGAAAAGCAGGTGCATTAATGAAAAAAGCCAAGTTCTCCTAGGGAGTGGGAAACTGAAGAACAAATCAAAAGTTTTCAGTTCCTAACGTTTTCGTCTAATCGATTTTTCTGGGGGTTTTTTTGTTTGTTTTTAAACATATTCGTATTTCTACTTTTGGATTTGATTCCATTTTCTCTTTGAAAAGATCAAAATATGTCATCTAAGAAACGTTATTTTTTCAATGTCGAATTAGATCGAGTGAATATGTTCATTGAAAAACCTTTAACGCCAGAAACACAGATGCACATATATCTTAAGTGGAATACATTTATAGAAGTTGAATTCATATCATGCGTTACATTATTAGACTAACTGAATATTAGAATGCAAGAAAAATTGTTTATACCCTTCTAAAACTACCACCATATCCTGTAGGTTAACATGTTCTTTTTAGTCCACTCAGCATTCGTGCTAATAGTAATGTTTGTTGACAGCTAGGCACTGATATATCTACAAACATATCCGAGCTAATGTTAAAATATTCCCATGTACAACATTAAATTAAAAAATTGAACCAGATTGCGGCATCCATTATAATAAAATCGACAAAAGTTGCTGAGCAGGAGAATTGGAAAATTAAATTTATTTTATATCCTAAATAATATGGATGGAATTTTCGAGACATATTACGAGGAAAGAAATCCTGAAGCATGGCATAAAGAATGCAAGACAAATTGAACTTAATTTTGAGTAACATAACTTGTTCTTTTATTTTTTAAAATAGTAGCTAACTTTATGTATGTATAAACGTTTCCATTTATATTAAATACACGCATCCTGCACCACAGTATCAGAAAATAAAAGATGTATAAATAGTAAATTTGAAATGTATTGATAATCTTCTAACATCTCCACAACAAGCGTCTTCATAAGTAGGGCTATAAAAGCAATGTATATTTGATGAATTATCAGAAGACTCACTGATGCTTTATCGTAACATCGTAAAACGCGAGAGGAAGGCTTTGGTTATCAACACGGAGTTTTGGGAAAGCTTAGCAGTCAAACTGTCCAAATGGAGAGAAACCCTGTTCCCACAACTTAAATCAAAGGTAGGTCAACTGACACAAATCAACATGGAGAGTCAGGTTCTCAGAAAGCAAAGTTGCTTTTCTGAGATATTTGATCTAAAATTAAATATTTACTTCATTCAGATTAATCAATATTTAAACTCGTTAATTCACTTTCAATAAAGTTTCAGAAAAAATAATTTACATTTAATTTCTTTTAAATAATGATACGTTGTGGTGTAGTGGATATCAGCACGGAATGAAAAATGAGAGAACCGCGTTCGAATACTAGTCGAATATGTTGCATTCCATTAATCAGTTACTCATCCCTCCAGTCATGAGATAGATAGCAGGATTTATTGGATTCTATTGCCTTGATTGGCAACCGATCTACCACAGTAATTAATGACAGTTAAATGCGTGAAAATCTTTGACCAGTCAGTCATGTCTCTTTCGAGGCATGATCACCCAATAGTGTATCACGTATAGCACATAACTGACTGACTGGAATATATTGTACTGAGAAATCTTTAAAACTGAAAGAAAATAATTCATTTTAAAAGCATTGTAAGCTTTAAGTAAACCTATTTTGGAGAAACCTTTATGCTTATGATGTGTGTATGTAACAGATCTATGAGTAAACGTTTGATGAAGCAAACCTCGTGGCCTCAAACACAAAAATGGCAGTGCGCGTGAGCACTCAGTCTGTGATCGAGACCCGTATTCATTTGCTTAAGAGTATTTTGGCTTTAATTTCAGGTTAAAATAAAGACAAAAATTCTCCAACATTATTTTTTATTATGCTGGTTCTAAGCTTTCAGCTCACATGAGCCATCTTCAGAGAGGTTACAGGTACGTTAACATAAAAACATCAACCATCAAAGATGGTTTTATCTTGTGTTGACATAAAACTTTTCTATGCAACGATAACAGTTAGCAAATAAATTTGAAAGTCACCCAGTCCTCAAATTTCTATTAAAAATTTAATATTAATACAAAAATTCCATTCCTTGATGTATTCATTGATTTTGGCACATATAGATTCACTAGCTTTCTACATTGGAAACCAACTAGCATAAACTCGTGTCTTCTTAATTATAATAGTGAATGCCCCCAACGATATAAGTAAGGTGTTATATAAAAACTTAATGCAACACACGAAAATGATATATTCTTCCAAATCAATATTTTATAAAGAATTACACAACATTAGGCAAACAATTGTTAACAATGTATTTCCTAACTCCGTCATTGATAACCAAATTAAAATTCATCTAAATAAACCTAACAATAGCTCTAATAATATTGATGAAACTAATAATAATAGTGTACGTCAAAATAAACATAACACTATTAGCTTATACTACCGCATAATAATTGCAAACAAAATGAGAAAAAACTTTCAAAAACATAATACGTACAAATGTTAAACCAATAAATAATAATAATCAAATTAAGCTCATCATATATTCTAAAGAAATTAAAACAATTTACCTCATAGTTATAATGACCCTACAACCACACAACTAAATCCTCTACAGAAAACCAATATAGTGTATCTATTTACATGCCCGTTCAGAGATTGTATCTCTGATATAAATAATAAACCCACTACATATATTGGTTTTACTACAACCACTCTCTCCCGTAGATTTACCTGTCACCTTTCTGATGAGAGTTCAATTAAACAATATATCTTAGAAAAACATAGCCATGTAGGTAATATTAGACAGAATTTAATAAACAATACAATAATACTTATTTATAAACACAGAAACAAATGAACCTTCCGATATTGGAGGCCATGTACATTAAATCTAAGCAAACCACACTTAAAAGAATCACGTTTAAATCTGGTCATAACATATTACATTGTGTATATTGTTATTTTTATTTAGAGCTCTCACGCGATGTGACATCATAGAGCGGCATTACAAATTTACGAACTGCGTTTGCCATTCGGTGACTGTTATCGTTGCATAGCAGAGTTTTATGTCAACATAAGATAAAATTATTGTTGTTTATGGATGTTTCATGTTAACGTCCCAGTAGCATTTCTGAAGATGGATCATGTGAGCCGAAATCTTAGAACCAACATAACAAAAGAATATCCAAATGTTGGATAATTTTTGTCTTTATTTACACCTAAAATTAAAGCCAAATTACAATGTTTGAATGGATATTGATGAAACATAATAGACAGTCATTGTCTTTTATATTTAACAATATATTTTTATAAAACTTTCTGCTGGTTCCATACACTAAATATATATATATATATATATATATATATATATATATATGTATGTATATATAATTGCTGTAATTTTCCTTATCAAATATGTTCTCCTTCACACTGAAGGAAAAATTACAGAAAACAAAAGCGGAAAGGTCACCTAATTTTGTTGTATATTAGTAAATTAAAATACTTTCAATTTACTCATATAAACATTCTAATTTGAAACCGGATTCGTTTTTTAATATAATACGAAAATAAAAAATAAAATAAAATAAAATATTATAGTGACGGCACGGACATTTACTAAGTCATAAATTAATATTCAAATCCTCCCGCTTATAACCACCACATTAAAACTGAGCCATAAAGCTTGCACTACCCCTACAGAAACTCACTCGATTCCCTACCGATCGACCCAGTTAGGTATCTATAATATCTTTTTGTGTTTTTACGTGCTGTTACAACAAATTTGGTGACGGAATATCGGCGACTAACCCAGCTACTCAACTCCATATTTTGTGTGTCATGCGGAATTTTAGCAACACACTAGGACAAAAAGCACAACATACAAAATGGTAGAAGACATTTCTAGCAGTCAATGGACAGCAAACAACAGACGGTGTTCGGATAAATCAATGTACGGAATGCCACGGGTAACAACGCAAATATTATTCCAAAAAATAATCATGACCTTGAAAACAATATATAATACCCGACGGCGTGAATTGAGATCTGGTCAAAAGAATTTACTCCCCTCTCGATAAGGACAGACAAAAAGTGTCACCTGACCGTTATCAAGTGACTGTTAAAACTAAAGACGTAAAGGAGATACAATTCCTCGGAGCTGGTCTCTAGTAGGGAAAGGGACGAAATGAACAAGTGTCAGTGGACTCTTATCCTGTTACTACTGTTTGCACAAAACAAAAACTTACTCTAGGGATATGGAAGGTCAGAACGTTGAACAGCTGTAAACATTTGGAATATATCAAGCAAAAGATGAGAATATTGAATATCAACATTTTAGGAATATGCAAATCTACACGGTCAAACACTAGATATTTAGTCAGTGACCACCACAGGATAAAATACGCAGAAGGTAAAAATAATGAAAAGAAAGTCAGCTTAATAATGGACCGAGATGAAGAAACTCGTTTTGTGGTACTGCCTCTTATCCGAATGATTTTTCAGGGTCAAATTTAGAGGAAATCCCTTCAGAATTGCTGCTATAGTAGTCTAGGCACCAAAAACTGAAAGCACTGAGGAGGAATTAGGATCTTCCTACATTATACTAGATAACAAGAAATTAGAATTATCATGAGAGACTTGAATGCCAAAGTAGGCAAGGAGAGGGATGGCTTAAGATTTGGCAACTTTGTCTAGGAAACCACAATGACAGAGGAAAAAAATAGGTGCAATGTTGCACAATGAATGACCATGTAATAACCAACACCTATTTTCAAGACCGATTAAAACGATTATATACATGGAGAAACCCAGGAATAGATACGAAAAGTCAATCCGACTACATAACTATGAACAATGTATTCAAGAATGCAATGCTTAATTATAGCACTTACCCAGAATAAGGCACACAAAAGGAAATGTTCGTAATATCAGCAAACCTCATCGTCCGAAAGAAACAAGGAAGTAGAAAAAAATGAATGGATCACAGATGAAATTCTTTACATGATAAGAAAGAGACAGAACCCAATTCCAAGAAATAGAACTACATAGAGAATCTTACACAACGAAATAAGCAGCAAATGCAAGCAGGCTAAAGGGAATGTCTCTATAACAAGCATGAAGAAAAATGAGATTGACCACGACTGACAAAGGAACCATGCATAAAAATTAAAACAGCTGACAGAACAAAAGGCATGCTCCTCAACAGGATGCATGAAATGCAAGGACAAAACGCTCATATTAGAGAAAGAAAATATTTCAACAAAGGAAAGAATATATTGGAAATCTCTTCCAGGACACAAGAGAGCAAACGACAATACTCAGAATTACTGACAGACCGGAAATATTTAAATCTGAAGTAGAATCTACACTGACCAAACAGAATAGAAATAAAGCAGCTGGATTAGACGGCATTGAAACAGAGATGATGGCAGCCTAAAACGATTTCGATGTAGACAAAATTACACAAATATTAAATAAAATCTACATAAGTAGTGATATACCGAAAAACCTAAGCAGATCGATTTTCATAGCCCTGCCTAAGAAGCAGACACAATAAAATGAACTTCATCGAAGAATTAGTTAATGAGTCATATAACAAAACACACGTTCGAACTCTGATGAAAGGCGCGCGTATCAGAATCAAGCCAGGGCTAGGACAAAAACAGTGCGATTTCGTCAAGGAATTCGATATTTATGCTTAGAATGCTATCAGAAGAGGCAATACAGATACAGAAGGGCGTGTACCTGTGCTTCACTTCAACGCAAAGGCACCCGACAAGGTACGATACCTGGACATATTCGGAAAGGACATTAAAGTAATCAAGAAATCTTGATAGATAGCAAACTGTCTGTAACACATCACTCAGTAAATCCCGGATCTAACTAATAAAACAAAAACCTTTACGCAAACGTCGACTTAATTCATTAACATGGTCTCCTTCTAGGGTGATATACAAATTCTAACGCTTGTCTAACATTTCCGTGCCTCTTTTTGTAGAACGATTCGTCTTTGGACTTGAAATACGCCTCAGTTTCTCATATCACTTCTTCACTGGAGCCAAAACTCTTTCCATGGAGCATTCTTTGGTTCATTAATATGTCAGGCCTGGTATATACTAAGTAATACGGTAAATAGACAGGAAACGATTTCAGCAGATATTCAAAGACCAAAATATCTTTAAGACAAGGATGTCTCTTCTCATCCGATCTATTCAACTTATACAGCAAATCAATACTGAGAACTCTCGTTATTGACGTCCACAATGCGAACAATATAAGATACGCAGATGATACCGTGAAGATAGCATACATGGAAAGGAAAATACAAGACGCCATACGGAATATAGCTAAAGAAGACAGAAAGAACAAAACTACATATAAAATACAAAAAACTGAATGCATGGCCATCAATAAAAAGAGAAGACGAAACTGGTAGCTACACACCGGCAATACTAAAATCAAACACGTACAGAGATTCAAATACCTAGAAAGTGTACTAACAGAGGACGAAAAGAGCGACACTGAGAACCGAAGGTGGATTGGACTTGCTACGGATGCATTCCAGAATGTGATTAGAGTAACAATAGCTAGAAATATTTTCCTTGAAACAAAGAGGAGAGTACTTGATTGTTATGTGAAATCTGCCCATCAATATGGCAGCGAAGTCTGGATAATCTCATAAAAATTAAAGGAAACACTTGAAGCACCCGAAATGTGGTTGTACAGGAGGCTGATGAGGATGTTATGGACCGAACAGTTGAGCATCATGACATTTTTGGACAGGATGGAAACGAAAAAAATGGTACTTAATATCAGGAAAAGACAGCTTTAGCTTCTGTGATATATAATGAGTAATAAAGGTTAGAAAATCTGGTACACAGAGAATTGATGGTAGGAAAAAAGACCGGTCAAAGTAATGCGTGACATACTTGATGGGCTTAAGCTTAAGATGGAAGAGAATGGATTGTGGAGGTAACAAGCGAAAGGGTATTAAAAACAACAAGGTAAAAGGAGATGTGGAGGTTCATGCCCGCCCCCGTTCCGAAGAGACGCGACACAAAGAAGAAGAAGAAGAAGAAGAAGAAGAAGAATGTTATGTCAGAGCCTGGTACCACGTGTTTTAACCTCAAACGGAATCTTGCTTATTGCCCAAATACAAAATTAATGAAAATCAAATAATATGGCATTGGTTACAGCAATTGTTCACTTTATGTAGGTGGTGTCTACAGAGACATATGTCATTTCGCAGTACTATGTAATATGAGCTACATGTCGCAGTGAAGGACTCTCATTACAAATAAGGAAAATAGACAAAATTATCATTCAGATACAAACGTTTGTGTTATGTATAAATTATTCAACATTAACACTATCACATTTTCCAAAACATCATCAGAATTCACAATGGAAATTTTAGCAAACTTAGAAATACATTTGCGATAAGTAGAAAGTATTAAACTAAAGCTGATATTTAAATGACATTTCGCAAAATGTCAAATGATACACGATCACCTTTCCCTAATCCCATCAGAAACGTCAAATATTATTTCTATCATTAAGTAGACAACAGGAAATTTTAAATTACACATGTCATCAATAAGATATATCATAAAATTTAAAATACGACCCAATTACAATTTCCAAAAGCCAATCAGAATTCACACAAACATTTCGAACATTTAGAAATACATAGACGATGAAGAAGAACATTTAAAATGCAGTTACTATCAATATTTTCTATATTTCTGTGTTGGGGTAATATTTACACTCTTTGCTTCGTTTGGACTATTGTCCACATCTGTATTAGAATATTTACTACGTTTTGGCCGTTATACGATCTGATCTTCTTCAGAGGCTAAAAATTTCGGACTGACCATTTATTACGAACATGGAAGTATATCTTTCCCATTCACTGTGCGATGCCACTTCTGGTAGCCATGTAGTTAGCTCCCTCTCTAGGTTATTTTTTCACCACTGCTCTAACTTGGGTGATGTCACTTGATCTAAACAACTTCTACATCCACCGGGCCATGAGCCGTTGAGGACAACAGCATGTGAGGTTCTTGGATTTTCTGGGTTTTTTTCTAACTCCCCTTGCCATAACACGAAAGAAGATCAAAGAATAAGGTGTAGCTGACCATATATGTATGGAGAAAGAGGATAACATCTCGGTATGGGAAGAAATTGAAATAATAGATAAAGAAAAGCATTAGAAACTAAACTTAAGGAATTAGCGCATTTGCCAGGCTACAAAAATCTCCTAAGTCGACCAAGCATAGAAATGAATACAGTATTGGAATCAATAATACAGAGTGCTACAGAAAATTATTAGCCTCAAAGCCTGCAGTAACAGCTTTGGTAAAAAACAAATCTACAGATAATCATTAGCTTCAAAGATCCCAATATGAACTCTCTTAAAAAAGTTTTTACTTAGACGTTAAGTTTCTAAATCTCAGAAATTTGCATACTGAGTAAGCATCCCACAAGGAATGAGTGTGATATACCTCAGTGATCATTTTAAAGGGTTTGTTTCGAAATTTGTAACACCTTAAGAAGGCCGGAGTGTACAAGGCCAAAACATCGTAAACAAGGCAATAAGGATGAGGACAATTGTCAGAACAATGCAAATAGTGACATATCCACAAACATTCAAGTGCTAAACTATAAAATTTCTGAAAATCCCATTAGTATCCATAAATAATTTTAAAAATACATACAAATTCGAGGTCTTTGAGGATAACTCTACAAATAAACATTCGCTATCAAAACAATATCTCTATATGAAAGAGACATGTTTAATGACAACCTGTTTACCAGAATATTATTCGTCTATTATTTAGTGCATGTGTTTAATTTTATCTTTCTGAAGGTTAAAGTTAATCAGCAAGACGGGTATATTATATTCTAATAAAGTTTATAAATTGCAAGGCACGAAGGATTTTCAAAGTAGAAGTTTAGTAATAACTTACGAAGAATGTGGTGATATATGAATGGATGCCAATGTGGTGGACAGAGAAATTTAGTACGAAGAGATATATATATTGATTCGTGATTTATGTGGAAGTAGACTTTTAGTAATAGCTTACGAATAATGTGGTGATATATGAATGAATGTCAATGTGGTGGAAAGTAAAATTTAGGAAGAACAAATATATTAATCCTTGATTTTATGTGGTTAGGATTGTCGTCTTGAATGAATCATTCAGGCGACAGTATGTTTTACGCGCTTAAGGTTCTTGAGTTGGGAAATCTGTCTGAGGATAACTGAGAATAATATTCGCTCTTCATTTCGAATACGGGTTAGATTAGGCTGATTCGACTCAATGGATATACCGTCGTGTCTGAGACCAACAATAGTTTTACCCAGTGAAAAGGGAAAAAGTAGCTAATCTTATTTAGCATAGAATAAAGGATATATTGAGACCTTGTGACGTTGTGTTTGGTGGGGGGAATAAGTTGAAGTATGAAAAATGGTCCTTTCTTCACAAGCCTGCGCAAAAAAAATTGAACCCTATCGACCCTTGAAATTAAGCACATCCAATCCACAATAACAGGTTAAAATCCCAGTGGATAACATTATAGCCGGAAAAAATACAGTGAACAAAACTACAGTCTCTTATTTTAAAAGTGGACAAATTCTAATCTTGTGAAAGTCTCATTTGTATAAAAAATATTAGCATTGAAAAATCTAAAAAAATATTCATGTTCACAAATGTATGCTGTATGTATTCATACTTAATTATAACTGATTTATTTAAATGAATGGATGTCAATGATTATATGAATATGTTACTTACTATGGTATGTTATAACCCCATGAACATAACACATAGTCTCATAAATTTGAGTAAATCGACGTGGTGTGATGGTTAACAAGCTTGTCTTGCTTGGGCATATACGACTGAATAGTGAGTTTTATTTTCCCTGGGTGCTCCACAATTTCAGCCTTGTACCATAACTAATTTACAATTACAACTGAGTAAAGAGTTCGATCCTCACCCAGACTACTACAGAAAAAATAGCAATTTTTTTTTAATCATATCACCCCGGGCAAGGCGGTAAGGCCACTGGTGTGCAGAGGGCTACGTAAGAGTGAAGATTGGAAAAGAGAAAGCCGGAAATCACATCCTAAACAGGGAACAAGGGATGAGCCTCTACACCTGTTCAATAGACGTGGGTGGAGTGTGAACCGGGCGATAGTTCCGTCTAAAATGTTCTGCCTAGTCAGTTATGGATCGAAAGAGATTGCACCAGCGTGTACCGCATATGGCAGTTGCATACACAAAATATTTGACAGAACTTCATTCATTCCTTTCCCGATATTTATATGAATTTTTGATCTGAGAACTCATTGCTATTTTCAGCTATGGGTAAAACCATTGCATCGTAACGCAACAGCTAATTTATATCATTACACTTTTGTTTCGCGTCACTGACTCAACTGAAGTTACAGTTAAGATAATGAAGAATCGTTAGTAAAAATCAAATTGATACCGACATTCGTCTATTTGAATAATAAAATAAAGAAACACAAATGAAACTTGAGTGGAAATAGTTTAAGTGCTTAAGAAACAAACCCACAGTAAAAACGTCTTTTTATTATAATTCTTCATTTACTTTGCAAATATCTGGTGACTGACACAGAATATTACCGATTAATTGCTACATTTCTGACTGCTTTATGTCTGAGTTAGACTAATGTTATGGCTGAGATCGAAAAATGTGTTTGGTGCTTCGGTCTCACAGTTAAACTAAGTACATATTTTTATTATTATGCTTTCATTCAAACTAGATTGGTGTCGAGACCTCATGCATTTACAGTTAAAACTGGCTAGATGTAACCGTAAATTCTATGTTAACATCTTTTCGTGCACTTCCAATTTACTGAACAATTATTCCGGAACTTTGCTTTACAGGCGATGTTAATATGCAAAAAATTAAATTCAATGTTGCTCTCTATCTACATTCTTCCGGATTACTATTTTCAGTACTTCCGGGTTATCTACCCGCAAATTTTGTAAAATAAAAATTGAATCCTTTCTTTATTATTATTTATGTCGGAAAGTATTCGAAGAAAGGGATTACACCTCTCAGCCTTTGCCGCCACATAAACTTACAAAAGTAGGAGTGCCGTTCTTTTGCTTATTCCTGAACTCAGCGGCCCTCCACATTCGTTCCATGTGTTGCGTGTGAGCGCTAGGTTGTGGATCAATAAAATTCAAGATTTGATTTACTGTGAGATGGGAAAAACAATCCTTACTTGATTTTATCCTCTCCACTCCTCTGTGAATACTGTGGAGACCAACCGAACAGATAGTTCATTACAGGCGTCAGTGTTGCTGCAATTCAGTAAGATATTGCATGCAAGAACACATTCTAACAAATACCCAAATTGTCCGGGTTTCATGTTTTATTGTTGTGTATTTAATATATATAAAATGATTTAATTTTTAGGTACTTCAAATATTTTGTACAAAATTGGCGGAGAGATAACCCGGAAGTAACCTATTTTCTCTTTCTGCTCATGATTAATGTTTTTTCCTAATTATTCCACACCCTGTAATCCCTTGATATATACTGGCTTGACTGTATAGGGGGATACCGATAAAATAAAAAAACTCCTTCTGTACTTCATTTTATTTCTCATTGGTATTGTTTTTATTTCATTTTTTGATTCTGATTCGTATTTCATTGTTGTTCTGCATGATTTTTGTTATCTATATTTTTCCCTTGGTTTTATAACATTTTTGTGTTTTCCTAATTTTTCTTATTTCAGCTCATTTTAAATTTTCTTTTCTTCTATGAATTACTTGTATCACATTAGTTTTCTTATGTCCTTTTTATTTTCTCTTCGTTAGTTTCTTCTTCGTCTTATTTTTTTATTCTTCTTCTTTTATAAGCCTTACCTTTCAGGAGGTAGGAAATCCCGTCTCTCTATCCATGGTGGCTCTTAACATGTTTTCTCCTGTTACACTACGCTAACCCCTTTCTGCTATCCACCTGCTCAGGCTAGTCAAGTACGTTACACGCTGTTTTCCTTCCACGTTTGTCTCTCTTTCACTATATCTGACCTGTATGTATCAGATTCTCTAAGAATTCATTCCCCATTGCATGTCCCAAGAATATTAGCTGTTTCTTCCTGATGCTCAGCATTAATTTCCTTTTTGTTTCCATCCTTTCCAAAACCTCATCATTGATCATTGATATCCTCAGCATCCTGCTATAAAACCGCATTTCAGCTTCTTCAAGGTTTTCCTTCATCTTCGATTATATTGTCCAGCATTCACTGCCATATATCAATTTTACAGTCTCATAACTTTTAGAGTATTTTCTTTGATTCCTTATAAACGGGGTAGACATTCATGTTCTAATAATATTATTCACCCGCACCCCAAGCAGTCATTGAAAGCACTCCGTTTATTAATTTCGCATATTTGGACGTTTAAATGTTTTCTTATCCTCGTTTTATTAAATTCCCCTGTTTATTGTATATTGAGAAAAAATTTTCCCCCGCCATTTTTGCAATTTTCTTGTATGAAGAACGAAAGGAATTTCATTATTTCAATTTTATTTTATTCGTTTTCTTTTTTTTTTATTCTTTCGTTTTTATAGATTTCTTCTATTTTCTGTATTTTTACCGTTGTTTTCTTCTCATGAATTTTCAAACTTTCTATGCATTTCCTTGTTGTCGGTTTACTGCTCTGAATTTTTCCTGTGTTATTTTTACATCTAATCATTTTATTTTACCTTTTCTCATTTTTCGCTTATCTCTCTGCGTAATTCTTTAGTTTCGAGTTTTATTTTGTTTTTACTTGTTTTTATTTTGTTTGCTTCTTTTATTTTTATTTTTGTTCCTTTCTCAATTATTTTGATTTTAATTTTTCATTCTTCTACTTCGCTTCTTTCTGATTTGGGATTTACCACCAACTGACATTTACTTGAAAATATTCAAATTCAGACTTGATTTTTGAGGAGGAAAATCGTTGTTTTATTGGAGGTTGTGAGGGGTAAGGCTGATACCTGGAAGCATTGCTCAGTTTAAACCGGTTATGCGACAATGACTATTACTTTTCCTATGCTAGATTCGATTTGGCATCTCACCTAGGTTTAATTTTTAGCAAGCTTATCTCGCTAGAGCCTGTTACAACTGAGTAGTGATTTCGATCCTCACGAGATTTCAGCATATTTTCCACCTTCTGCCATATCTAATCGATGCTTAAAAATCACCTTTGCTATATCCGATTGATCAAACAATTCACACTTATTATCTTCCTCAGATATCCAAATGCAAGTGAAATAGAAAATGTCATTACTGAAATATATGCATACACAGAGTATGCATATATTTCATTAATGTCCACAGAGAAGCACACATTAAACAGTCTGTTTCGAATAATATATCCAATCATTACTTCGTTTCAAGGCGTACTCAAATTTTTAAAAAATAACAAAAAAAAAATGAAACATATATCTTGTAAAAGGTTTCACAAAATTGACTGGTGACATAGAATCTTAGACAAAAATAGCTACTTGAACCAGATCGTATTTCATTTCTAATGATGATCTTAAATTATGTCACACAATAAGCTTAAATGCTGGCAGATGAACCAAAAGAAACTATTTTTATATTTATATATTTTTAATTCTATTTTTTCGTTCTTTGACCAAACCTATGCTGAAACCTACTTCAATACTAAATGACGTTTTCTGACAGTTACATGTTATTTACACACTTCTACAGTAATCTACGTGACACTTACTCTTACATTCTCACGTTCTCTCTTGCCTAATTTTTCTCACACTTAGGCGCAAATAAATTAAATTTATTTTGAGCTTAACAAACAACTACAAAGAAAAAACTGAGAAAAATCTAGGGAAAACAGATTGAAATTGTATCACTCCAGTCATAATAATTAAAAGTACATCCTATGCTGTGATCCATTTCATCTGGATTGTCTGGGCAACATTTTATGCTGATGTGCCCTTTAATGTGTACATAGCAGGGCACCTACTGTAATTACCAACTATTTTTAACGAGTGCTGAATCCTTTAGCATTGTGAAGGGGCCCAGCAAAATAAATATTGAAGTCAGTAATCTTTCTGGTTTGTTTAATTAACTCATTTGTGACTTCGTGTGTCTATATATCTTGTATTTCTGACAATTATGTCTAATATTCCAGTAAGATGGTACAATTTAATTAACTGTTGCATTTGTTGATCTGAAAAATTTTCGGCTACAAAACATTTATCCGTAAGTTTTGTCGCTGATAAGGAATAAACGATCTTCTTTCTCCAAGAACATCTGTCAACATTACTGGATGTAAAATTTGTTTCCTTTAATACATTCTCTGTTTGAACTTTGAAAGCACATAACTCATTGCACATTCGTGTATTTTTTTCCATTCAAATACCGATACTAACATATGTCAAAGTGACGTCGATCGTGGGATTTCTTTCGACTACCTCGACGTAGTTGAAACCAGTTTTTAATATGATAAGGAGAGCAAAGAAAAGGGTCACTTTTATACTTCGCAAGACGTTTGAGTTAAAGTATAAAATCAGCTATTTTCTCGACTATCCGAAAACATCTGTTCTGCTTGGCTGATAGATGTTGAATTGGGTACTATAAGTGGTACGATCGGTTGTTTTTTGCTAAATGTTTTTATTTTTTCAAGGATAATTGCATTTGTAACCCACTTTTTGTCCATTATGGAGTTATTCGATGAAAAATTTGTTTTAGTTCCCGCCTTCGTTGTAACAATTAAATGTTTTTGCTTGTTACGGTGTGTGTGTTCGATTCTCACGTCTTATGGTCACTAATTTTGTTGCGAGTTTGAATTAACTGACAGCAAAGAAAATTGGAACAGGGATCTTTAAATATAAAAATATGAAATATTCTAATATTTCATTCATTTACATTTACTTTTCTCTCAGATTGTATGTGTGCTAAACTTTCGTGTTTGCAGAATTATCAAAGTATGATTTCTTCTTGTGTAACTCTACGAAAAAAGAGAGCCAATGCAAAAATTGATGAAGGAAGTGATAGTGTCCTATAGCATGTTGAGAAAGACGGGCTGCCATATGTATCTTTTTATTCCATTTAATGGCTTGTCCAGTGTAACGGCTATGCCTAAATACTTTTTAAAGATATCACGAAGCATGATTTTTATTGTTTGCAGGAACGCGACACAATTGTTAAAGAATGTTAAATATCTATTTTCAAAGGATTGATTTATGAACCGGAAAGATGTGTTCATCCTTCGACTCAGAAATTTTATTTTTGTCATTTGATGATTGTTTGCATGCTGTATTAGCTCTGCAAGTACATGTACCGATTCTGAATAATCTGACACGAAATCTACCTAAAGAGGTCAGTTTAAATTCAATGATGGTCACTTTAATCGACATATGTTTTATTTTAAATCGTCTCTCTCCAAGCAAGAAGATCATGAGATTCTTCATTTATGTGACATGTCCTTTCAGGACGTAGGCGATCATGGTTTTTCACATTTCCCCATCACTGGTGGCTCTTAGCACGTTTTCTCCTGTTGCATCATGCAACCGTCGTTCCGTCATCCACCTGATCTGGTCCTTTAAATATGCTATCCGCTGCTTTCCTCTGTCTCTTTTTCGCCTCTATCTGCCCTGATAGTATCAGGCTCTTCAGGCCCTCCCGCCTCATTGCATGTCCCAGGAACTTTAGTTGTTTCTTCCTGATTCTCAGTATTAATTTCCTTTTCGTCTCCATTCTTTCCAAAACCTCGGTCCATGATATCTGCAGCATCCTTCTGTAGAACCACATTTCAGCTGCTTCAAGTTTTTCCTTCATCTTTGAAGAGATTGTCCAACATTCACTGCCATATTGAAGAACCGACATCACATAGCAATCCAGTACTCTCCTCGTTGTTTCTAGTGAAATTGTCCTGTTTCTTAATACTTCACTCAACTTCTGGAATGCTTCTTTCGCCATGTCAATTCGCCTTCGGAACTCAGTGTCAAAATTTCCGTCTTCTGTTTGAATACTTCCTAGGTATTTAAATTTCTGCACTTGCTTGATTTTAGAGTTCATCATCTGTAATTGGTATTTTTGGCTTCCCTGTTTGTTGATGGCCATGCAGGATGAGAATGACAATGAGAAGGCGTTAGTGTGTACAAGTGAGGAAAAAGCGAATAAATGAATTGTTGGTAGCAGAGAATGAAGAAATATTAAATGACTTCTACAGGGACGAACAGAACGTGTTAGAATAGAACTTGCGGTTGCTTCAATTTTGTTCAGCAGTAAAAGGGTGAAAACTTGTTACGAATCTTGTATCACGCTTCAGTTCATATATTCAGGACATCAAAGAGAAAAAAAATGAAAGAGATGGCATGAAAATCATTTTTTTAGAAAACATAGAAAACCTGCCACGTCGGGGATAAATTTACGGAATTCGAGATGTCGGGTCATGATGGGTTATATAACAGACTGGTCTTTGAATTTTTAAAAATATTCTACAAATACATCAGTAATACTAGGCCAGATATCGCAGCATTATTCGATACACAGACCAATATTAGATTAAGAAATGTACGCGATGGATTCTGATGATAAAATAATTCAAGTATGAAAAATTAGATCAATCTTCCTAGAATTCGTAGACTGTCGCTTTCCTAGAGTTGATAAATACCATAAACCAACGTTTGAAACTTTGTGACAATAACAACAATACTTTAAATCTTTCTTGCAGACAGGAATGAAAGCTAATCATCCAACACTTGTTTGTTGCCTAATATTGTATTACGAATTCTGTATAATATATGTTATGAATTGAATGAATTTTGAAACATGTATAGAAGTAAAATAAGCGTTTCACTCTTTTCTATGAGACATGTTTGCGACTTTTCTTTTTATTCAACAGACGCATAAACTTTTTTCCATAATCAAACATCGTATTTCAACTGTCTACATTGCCAGAAGCCCTATACTCATGTTTCGATTATCAGGTTTTGCCTCTTTTTCTAGTAACCACGTAGTTCACGACAACCTAAAACATTTGTAGGTCTGCTTTTTTCGCAAGAATATAAAGAGATGCTGGTAGGTATTAACCAACATAGCAAACGTAAAATCGATATTTCCTAAGTTGAGGTTAGTAAGGCACAAGACCAGCGGGCCTTTGAGTTGAATTATATTTAACACTAGATATTTTATGTTGATGGCTGACTTATTTTCAGCTATATATTTAAAGTATGATTGCTTGATAATCCCTTTCGCAGAATTTTATAATGGCATACATGCACTTCTTCTATACGGTAAGTACATTAAACTGCAATTGTTAATTAGGGAATTACAAATGTCACATCAATATTCTTGCCTTTTAAATGGCTACCTTACAATATTTACAAATCTCACGTCATATCAATGAGTATTTTAGAATTTTTTTAAATTTTCAAGTCATATCGAAAATGAAAGCAATGAGCCTTCTTCAAGACAAGTATGTTTGAATGAGTGGTTGGGGATGATATAAAAATGACAAAATTTTTAAGATTGATTTTTTGTTTCACCCAGTTTATCAACTTTATAGCAGTTCATTTAAACCTTAAAATTATTTTTTAGATTCTAACAATTTTGTTAATATAATAATCATTTACCAATACTTGTATGAAAAAATAAAAATCCACATAAATAACAATTTTGTTACTATAGTAATCATTTAGCAATACATGTACGAAAAAATAAAAATCCATATAAATAACAATTTTGTTAATATAGTAATCATTTAGCAATACATGTATGAAAAAATAAAAATCCACATTCTTATTTTTTCTAATAGCATTTGCAGGTAAGTGGATATAACGACCGAAGAGGAATTGGAATTCGTCTCTATATTTAAGAATTATGAGACATTATCTATTACAACACACATATATCAAGGTTTTAGCACCTAGTATTCCAAACAGGTTACAAATCAAAGTAATGACTACGTTTCTAAGAGATACACGGGGTATAATAACACTGTGGAGATCCTTGATCAGAAATGTCGTGAAAAACATGCCATATAAAAGAAGAAATATATTCGGTTTATCTCAAAACGTTGTGAAGAGTTAATCTAATTTGGGAACTGGATTAGGAATTCTCTATAAATATATGGAAATAGAAATAGTTTATCTTTTAAATACGTCTTCAATGGAAGTTGATGCCTTTGATTTCACTGACGATCAATATCTGCACATGGATTTTTCATTGTCTAAGTTTGATGTCAAAATCTTTTCTTCATCATACACTTACTGTTGATTAAACATAGCTCTTTTTGACTCAAAGCGTGTCTTTTTTTTCAGAACTTGCTACTGCAGCTTCCTTATTGAATTAATACAATATTGGTTCTAAGGCTGAATCAATTCCCCAGTTGAATACCTGTTAAATGGCAACTCTAACAGACAAGTAATGTTTCTACTTTGGACTATACAGAAACAATTATTATTTTTTTATTACTTAATACACATTAAATGCGTTTGATTGACCATGAAAAAATCGTTATTAGCTGCACAAACTCTTATTATAAACAAAAAGAACTTACCAAAGGCAGACGTTACAGGTTGAGACAGCGGGTCAACTAACTGACGGTATTATGTGAATATATGGCAGAACACAGGTGGGATAAATGTGAAAATACAACAGAGATTACTAAGAGCTACAAAAAAGGGGAAGTTGTGAAGATCATTAGTCTACAATTTCATTAAAGGGCGTGACATATAAAAGAAGGAAGATATATAAGTTTCAATCATAATGATATTAATATTATTTTTGATTACTTATCATGATCGATTTATCAATTATCAAATAGTCCGAATCTGCACGACAATATTGGCAAGAATTATAGTCAGTGATATATTTGCTTATTTGTTTTAAGTAAAACATAACGATTATTCGAAAATCCCTTCACGGAAAATGCAGATCATTTAATTCTCAGGAAAAAAAAAACCTTTAATTTAATATATGTTATAATATGATTGAATTGCCATGAAAAAATATTAACTCACATATTCTTTCAATGGATGTGCGTACAGTTTACCACTTTATTTAGGTGCAAAAGTCTAGTCAGAGACACCAACATTTGTTCTATATTGATGTTCCAACCTTCTCAATATCAACATTTTAACGAATCAGTAACCCATTATTTATCACTCTTATTCAAACAGTAGAGTAGCCAAGGTTCTCTAGACTTAGGTGTTAACCAATCTAATAAAATTATGACTATGAAATCATATTCTGTCGAGATCCATGTTTAACTCTATATTGAAAACATGTTTATTATTAAGGTTTATTTAAGATTTTTAAATACTGTATTTTAATAATTCCAACCGAGGAAAAGCAGAAAAGCTACTAGTATGCAGAGCGGTGACAGGGAGCGAAAGTTAAATAGAAGATTGAGAATACGGATGATTGTGGAACGGACAGAAGATGAACGATTTTCAAGAAGACAGAAGCTGGCGATTGACGTTGCATTTAAAACTTTGAAAATTGTAGTTATCAGAGAAGCAATTAAACGAAAACGAGGTCCATATGAAAATGGTCCGAGAAAAGAAACAGATAAAGCTGTAGTGGCGGTTGTATTTAGCTTTTACTGCAGAAAATGATATGTTCTATACACCAATCTATTAGCAAGCTTAAATTAATACAGTCAGGGAAACAGTGAAGAACGTTCGTTGTAGAAGAGACAAAGAGTGGCCACGTCTGGTCGATGAGAAAGTGGTAAACTATTTTTAAATGTTTTATTATTTGTATATATTTCATAGTGTTTCTTTTAATTTTAATTTTATTCCCATATATTAATTGGTTCTCCTACGGCAGTAAACGCAAATAGTATAGAAATAATTATCCTCTGTCAAGATACCAATTTGCATCCGGTATCCTAGTGAAGTCTAGCTGGAAGGTACAGTAAATTTATTAATTAGGCTATGAGTGATATCCTCATTATTTCCTCTTTATTTATTAATTAGAAGTTAGGTTCTGTAAACTATAGTTCTCATGACTTAATTGACAAACTAGCTACACTAGACAGGCAGGCATTATACAGAAAATATAGATTTTTGTATCTTTTCGGTGGATTAGTATGGGTATTTTCACTGCGCCCACGTCGCTATCGAATGGAATACCAGGTCTAGGATTAAAGTGAGTTTAACGCAAATACCGCAGAAAAGTTGCCGTCAACACCTCGGTAATTCCTCTTTTACAGTTAACTCAGACACATTGGAGTAAACCCAGCTGCAATTACTTTTTAAACTTAGTTTAGGTTGGGTACAAGACCGAACATGTAGAGCACCCTGCTCAGTTGTATTTTTTCTAGCGAGATAAGGTAGCTAACCATAACACCATGTCGAAGCTCCCTCGCAGAATGGGTGGAAAAATAGTGTGTATTGAATGAGTTTATTAATAATTTGTCGATTTTCATAAACCTTTTCTTTATTCTGAAGTGCATAATTGCAGAAGTGGACTAGAGAGTCATAATTCTAGTCTTTGTCCATGTTTTTTTTAATCTGCACGCTGAAATGCGACCGTTTCTTTAAGTATCTACCAGAGATCCTGTACACGTTAAATTTGAATGGCTGTTTCTGATGGTTTTGCTCTCTACTGAAGCACCAGTTCTAAGAACACTCCACAATCCACTTTGAACTTGTACCCCGTATTATCACACTCTGATGCAGTATCAGAATTTGCGCCATTTTGTGCTACAATCTTTACTATGAAATAAAAAGGGAAATTTTCAATTAAATTTTTTGAGCAAAAGTTGTCAGTAATTTTAAGTAGAGAATTTCTATCCAATAGCGCTGTATATTTAAAAAGGGGAGTTGAGATCAAGGCAATGAAATATGTATGAAAGGAATACGCCTGAAAATGATATAACTCACTAAATGAATGTTTGTTTATGAAATTGCTGAAATAAATATTATAAATGCTTTTATAATTATTTTCAGTGTAACGTAATAAAGAAAAACAATCCATTTTTTCTAAAATATGTATAATACTATTACCAATATTTCGAATTCATTTTTCAAACATGATTTTCTTCTGTTTGACCTGTCTTGATTTAAACCCGTAAATCTTTTGTGGTCTATAGGTTCATATGTAACTTCCAGAATTTTCGTTATGTTTTACAAATTCAAGTTGATTATCCCATGACTAAAAATATTTTAACTCTCGGTCATTCTTCATGTCTGACTGTCGCCATTTTTAATATATTGCTTCCACTTTCGAACAAATGCCATTATAAAAAAATGAGTAAATCTTGCTGAGATTATTTTTGCGAAAATCAGATTACCCAGAATATGAACGCGGTACCTTGATATCATGTTTTGGTACATAAGTATAATATATGATATAAAAGATAACTGTTAATTTTTAATACAGAAGCTGGAATTAAATAGATTTATAAAAACTTAAAATGATTTTACTGATACATACTTTTAGTCTATGTGTCGCATTTAATAAGAATATCATGATTCTCCACAATGTTCTATATCCTTTGGTTCTTCAGTCTTTCTGTCAAGGCTAAATCCTTAGATCCGCCATGTATTAAAAACAGTTCGTCAGGTAAGAGGCTCACTCCTTTCCCTCTATTTTTCTTGCCCTAAATATGTCCCGGAAATTAAGTTATAGAAGTCCTCATTCCTCATTTTGTGTCCACGGAATGTTACCTGTCTTAGCTGATTCTCAGTAAAAGATCTTTTTCTAATCAATTTCTTTAGCACTTGTTTTGGGCTTTCAATATCCTTAAACTATATTTTAGCTGCCTCTAGATTTTCATCATCATTTGGGAGATTGTCCAATATTCACTGCTACATAAGAATATGAATATCACATAGAAATCCCAAACAATTAGCGATTGACCAGATATTCGATATATAACTTTCTAAAATGAAAACAGGTTACTTCATTGATCTACATGATTCGAATTATACGCACTTTCAATATACATCGCGCCTGGCGGTAAGGGAATGACATCTGAGATGACCTTTTCTCAACACAAATAGACCACCCACAAGTTAAGAAGACCGAAAATTAAAAGTGTTACCATCAAAACAATCAATTATTATACATTTAAGAAAATTTAAATTTTAAATGTGTGAAATAATGAAGACGACAAGATGATGAACCCACGGTTGTCTTCCAAATATAATTTGAACAATCCGTCATAATTTTTTTGTTCATCTTACGAAACTGGTATATTTTTTACTAGACATTGCAAAAGTTATATTTAGTTTTCCCGTTTAGTTTTCAATCTAAATCACTTTCCATTCATTAAGCAATAATCAAGAACTTCTGGAAAGTGATATATAAATTTGACGCCACTTAAATCTCGGTATTTATAGACGAAGTTTCTTCACTGCTTTTCTATATTTGCATGGTTAGATAAGATTGAGTGGCTTGAAGGGATTTAGAAAAACAGCACAAACATCATTCCGTCTTTTTTTTCTAGTATGAGAACGTGAACCAGTAAATCTGTATCCGGATGCGTAAATGTTAGATTAAGTTTCGAGCTGAAATATTCCCTGTATTATATCTATTCGATGTGATTTATATTCACAACAAAACTGATAAAATTGACCACATGTGTCAGAAGTATATTTTTTAGGTTAAATGATCAGAAAAGCTCAGTTTATTGCGATCAAAATATAAGAAGTGCATTTTGTTATAACTCTCAACTAATGTTTATATTATATCTCTTACGAACTAACACTGAATATCCAAAGTCTCCACAAACCGACACGAGGTGATGTGGAAAACTCTAGGGTGTACACTGGGGCTAAGGATTAAAATTAACCCCGAAACCGCAACAGAAGGTTTCGGGCAATTTACATTATTTTTCTCAGTCGATTCTCTGCTGGTAGACAGAAATCATACTGTGTCGTTCTCTACCGAAGACAGATTGCTTAACAATTACTAATACTCTCTGATCTCCGAATATTTAGCCAAATCTCACCATTGAGATGGGATATGAAAATTAAATTTAAGAGCACTAGCGGATAAACTCCAATTGCCCAGGCCACGCATAGGCAGGGTCAGCACTATGATTTTCATTCCTTTCTTTTTCGCTAGACATATAGATAAGTAGAGTCGTACTCTGCCCAAAGAGAGCGAGCTTGAAAAATGTAACTTCTCGCGGAAAACTGGGTACTTGAACTTATTCCCACAGAGGAGGGGATGTCAGAAAAGATTGGGTTTAACGTGTGTTTTCGGGGCGCGTACAGTCGAGCAAAACGTCTCTTGTTTTCTCTCTATTTTTCTCAGTTAATTCTCCGTCTGGAAGAATAACCGGATTGAATCATTTTGTCAAAAAATAGAGTGTGTGACAAGAGAGAGTTGAAAAAAAGAGAAGTCCAGGTATTTTCCCAAAATGACCCCCTGCGGCGGGATGCCGCATAGGATCAAATTTTAACTGAGGTATACCCGAGCGCATACCCCTAGGACAAACTTATCTATAGCTCTGCATTAGCGAAATCGGGTTCTTGTTTATTTTCAGTGAGTGTGTGTAACTCCTTGGAGCCTGTGCAGAACGAACACTGGATATTCTTCACTGAGACGGGATGAAATATGAGGTCGAGCATTCCTGGGAAACACAGGCGCTTACACTCAGGCCAAAACTCAAAATTTGACCAGCACCTGTATAAGCATAATCGTGTACTACATCTATTTTTCTCAGTCGTCTCTCTAATCAGTAGACTGAGCTTCGAATTCTGCACGAAGATAGAGATATTGTCTGTTATTCTCAGACGAGTTCGTTTCCGTAGACCGAGCCGCGAATAAATCTCTTTCTTTCATAAGATAAAACTTTTGTGAAAGCTTCTTGTTCGTGTGGAATTCTGTATTCTCTGAGACGGAATGTGAGACAAAGTTGGGATTTATGTGGGGAACACGAACGCAGAAACTCGAGCCAAGCGTCAAAACTTGCCCAGCATACACAGGATAGGACACCAAATCTGACTTTTCTTCCTTGCCGAGTCTCTGTCCGTAGACCAGTCCTCAACTTTGAGGAACTGTACCGAAGGAGGTTGTCTGAAATCTTAAATTTCTAGTGGATATCTGGACTTGAATTCTGTTTTCATTTTTTATTTAAAGCGTATAGCATTGTTCATTTGTTTTCCCTGAAGTGTCTTGTTTACTCCACATCATCACTACTTTTTACATTTACTTTTTTTTCGTAATCATACGTGTAAATTCAACAAATTCCCGGAGTATTTGTACATCAAATATAAAACATAGAATTAGCATATGTTCTTCCTTTATTGTGGTCCGTTCTTCCGTAAATGTTTTAACTGATTTCAATGCCTTTAGTGTTTCTAGTTTTTTGCCTATTATGAACATTTTGTTCTTTATGTTTTCTATTCTTTTTCATTTTTGACATGGTAACAACATGTCGAACTCTGATTTCATTTTCCTTGCAAACATCAGTTCTGTTGGTGATATGCCTCTTGGTGCATTGAGATTCTGAGTTGTCCGGTATACTCTCAATAATGTTTGTATGTGTTTCTCACACATCTTTATATTACTTTATTACACACACATAAACGTTTGAACATGAATGATACAGCTTGGTTGAAATATGTTCAATCGAGAAAATTATACAAAATCTTTAAATTCATAAGCGGAAGCAGTGAATTGTGTAGCGCTATACGAGTTTATTATGTTCCGAATACCATATGCTGCAAGCAGCTCATTGTAAAAATGTTCAGACTATATAGTAAAGTTCTCCACGACCATCTGATAATGTGATCAGCTTATTAGACCTACAAAATCTATGTGCAGTTTGACCACAAAGTATCTCTCTTTGCCTAATATCTTAATTTCGTGGCAGGTAATTTGGCTGATAGAATATAACCACTGGAGAATTTTAACAATTTTCCAATGTCTTCTTACTTTAATCCAGTATATATAACTTCACTTAGGAAATTTCATCATTAAAATTTCCGGAGGTCAAGTATTAAATTCAATTGATATCAGCTTTTGTAAATTTATAGGTATTACCTCTCTCTTTCTAATATCCTAATATCAGTACTCCGTAGTATAGAGAATAATCGTTCAAGCCTAGATTTCGTACTAAAAACAATCAATCTTAATTTATTTTAGTCGTGTTTTAATGTAGAAATAAACATGCCTTGTTCTACTTTGTTTTACTTCTTCGAATGAAACTTCTCATCCGTGCACAACATTGTATAATATATTTTTACATTTTATTTCACTTATAATGCTGCAATAACAGTATCGTCAAAATGTTCTGAAATTGTTTGTGTAAACCTTGATAAATCGCTAGCATTTTCTAATTTTTGGGCGGTTTGAATTCCATCCTAAATCATAATTTAATAAGATGAAACTTCAACGTCGTAATCTAATCTGTTTGCGTAGGAACTCCTTATTTTTCCAACCAAAAATTGATAATAAATATTTGTGGTTTCTCTGTAAACGAAATCTCCTTCCATTTATAATTTAATGTTTTTTTTACTGTACATATTATTGCAAACGCCTTTTTTCGATCTAGTTGTTTTGCTGGTAGTAGCTGGTGCGAAGAGGCTTTCATTTTACTGTCATGATCATTATGTAAAATCCGCTTTTATGCCATAGTAACTAGCCTCTGAAGACAATAAGATTTTTGCTTGCGCATCTTTGTCCAATTATAAGTTTGACGTTAATATTTTCTTCTTTTCATCAAACGCATTTTCACGCTTAACGATCCAGTTCTACTTCAGACCTTTTTTAAACAAATTCTCCAATGAAGCTCGGAAATTCTTCATGTTAGGTTTGTAGTTTTGTAATAATTTGCTAGTCATAAAATAACTGTTAATAATTTGCTAGTTATAAAATAATTGCCTAGTAAGTTTCGTTGGAGAAAGCACATACTTGATTGGATTTCGACGGATATGGTTTGTTATCAGTCTTGTCAATAATCTGTGCTAGATATTTGATTTTAGGCAAAAAACCGCACTTTTACCTTTCTTTACATACACTGCTGGTGCTGGCCATTTTGAATTGTCAATCTTAAATTTTGCTTGATTTCATAAGAAGAACATAAATCATCCGAAGGAATGTCCGGAAAACATTTTTTCCTAATTCTTGCTTTAATTTTTTAAAAAGTTTTTTTTTTCTTTTTAGTTTGCGAAATTATCCACTTATAATTTGTCTAAAAAATATTCATAAGTAAATCCCATAATGCGAATAATTCTGTCCAGTAAATACTGATTTTTTTCGTATTTTTAACATATAATCTTTATCTTTAATATATTTGCTACAAAATGAAACGTTGCATATCATTTCACTAATAACAAATAATTTCTCACTGGACACACCACAAGCGATTATCGAAGCTCATTTTCATAGACGCCTTCCGTTTGCTTTCAATGTACCTTCATTGATTATGTTAATATCACTATCAGTGTCTATTATCATATTTACATTTGCATTGTAAATTTTCATATAAAGACGTTTTCTGTAATTATTTTCCCCGTCCCTTTGCTATATACGAGACATGTTTTTCTAATTTTTTCTGCTTTAGTTTTAGTGTTGCATATATGCCTTACTTTTCTACACTTTTTTTTTTTAAAAGGACAATTGTCTCTGAGATGCAACCATTCACAATCCAAACACTTTTTTCTTCTTACATATTTTTCTTTGGATTGTATATATGCTGATAATTTTTCTTTAATTTCTTCTGTATTGTGTCTCAGATTTAGGATTCCCTGATTTTGTCTGATATATTTTGTGTTGTTAGTTTTTGATATTGTAACTTTTGCTATGATTCTAGTATGCATTTGTGCATTGTTTTGAACTGTTAAGCCTTGAACAAAAAGGAATCCTTTAAAAATATCCGCAGTCAGCTAGTTGAATTTGAATCCTTCACACCCCTTGTTAACGATTCCAGTATATGCAATAAAATTTTCGTCTTTTTTCGACAGATTCATGCACTTCAAACGAGTAATACATAATGATGAATTATTGATAGATTTTTTGTCAGAATATTAACATTTTTTCCCAAGCATTTTTACTTAGTTGTATCGGTATTACAAAATTACACTATTTTTCATGTTCTATTAATACTAACTTACTCAACAAAGTGTTGTTTTTCTCGTCATTCCAGTCGAGAGCATTCTTCTTTACTAATTTGTATCTTGTAAATTAAGCAGAAAAAAACTAATTCCCTCGCCTAAATTATATGAGAATTTATTTATAGCAATTGCATTGAAAATAAAAGTAATTAAAGAATGGTCAGTTTTCTGAATTATGAAATCTAAATTTGTTGTTGAATCTAGAGTTCTGAGGACTGCTGTTGTTTTGGCTGCTCTTGCATTTGCTTTTTTGTGTTTTTACCACTTGGGCTAATAAAATTTCCATATTTAAGAATATCATTGATTTTTCTTTATGCACAGAAACAAAAAAATCCATCAAATTGGTTCTAATTTACCGCCGTTACTACAATATATAAGTACAGAGGTACTTTTATTTCTCAGTATAAATTTTGATTCCTTGTTATCAATGTCACTCGCTAACAAACGTTAAAATATTATGTCTCTCCTGACCCCAGCGGTACTCTAGCACACTCTCGTCTATCGAAAGTCTTTCTTTGAACTTTGAGTTCTTTATTTTAGATGTCTTACCTAGATCATTTTTTCGGTGTTTTCATTTATTCCATAAACTCCTGAGTGAGTGCTTATCAGAACACTATGATCTTAACTTTTCATGTCAATAGTTGGCCGTTACCTACACTCTTTATTATAACATTTTAGAACCTCTTTAATTTGCATAACACATCACATTCAATACAGCCATTTTAACATTAGCTCTCTACATTGTGTGTCTATCATGCATGTTATTGGGTGAATTTCAGTTTTGAAAAAATTATGTCGACAGACATTAGAATATAATGGCCGAAAGAAATTTTTATATTAACTTGCTGTTTCGGTAACGATTTGAATTTTCCTCCGGCGATGATGCAAATTTAACACAGAAACGTGCGACTTTGATATGATGTTCAGGTATGGTATCTTGTTATGGAGATTTTTTCCTAAATGGATAATCCAGGAAGAAATATTTTTGCTTTTAGGATTATCGTTACTTGAGAAATAAGTTTGCGGCGAAATAATATTTAATCAGCCAGATGTTTCTATTCATATTTTAATTTGTGAAGTGTATTTTTTGAAAGCTGTGAACATGGATTTTATCCCTGTAAGCTCTAACGACTCGGTTAAGAATATTTTTATTTTAGGATTTAAAAATAAACAATCCTTCACGGAAACAACGAAATGCTATCTTATCTCTTCAGCAGATTTGACGAAACAGTCAATTAAGAAGCTATAGAAATGAGTGTGTAGACGGCTTCACAATCAGAATTACCAAGATTTCTGTTAGACATAGAAAGTCGGAAGTTTGTTTGTAGCGTAGTGGTTATTGAAACCAAATGATGGAGACACGCTATGAATTCAAATATCTGCGAAAACAGTTACTTTTGCAGAGATGCCTTAAAAAGAATGAATTGATATATTCCTACCAGAGATATATCAATTTCAGAGGTTAAAATGAAAAAGGTTAAAATAAAACTATATGATGCCTGTATGGTAATGATAATATAGCCAGTTTCTTTATAAGAAAATATTCAGCATTTATTGGTTGATTAGCCAGTGAAACTTTTGATTGATATTTATTTAATACTTTATTAAAACAATATGCCAGGAAATAAGGCTTTTACTTGTCGTTATTTTCAGTATTAAGATTAAAATTTCCTTTTTAACAACACATGACTCAATACTTCCAGGGCCTGACTAATAAAACCACAATATTGCTTTGATTAATTAAAACATTCTTTTCTAATCATACGTAATATTTCATTATTATCAAGTATTAGCTTTGTAAAGAGACTGCGATGGAAAGTACATTTCTACCAATTCCCCTCCGACACTAGAAACCAAAACGTTGATACCTACAACCTGAAGTCCAAGAAAATTCCATCTCCTGTAAGTACCTGGATCAATTTGAAAAGGATCTATTTAATATTGTATCGAAGAGGAAATTCAAGAAACAATCAAACTCTTTCCAAAGGATGTTAGAGAAAGACTTTAAATCCATTCGGGTTTCGAAAGAAATTTGGGTTAAGGTCGATTAATCTAAGAATATTTACAAATGATAAGATTACTGACACAGATAGGCCTGACAACGAGGGAAATATATTTAAGGAGATTGAGAAAGTTACCGTGCAATTTACAGACAAGCTAAGAATTAAGGATAGAATATCAATTCTGTCAATTAACCATCATCGACAATCTCACCTACCTCCCATTAGTATGGACCAGGCTTGCCTCCCAGAGAGTAAAACACTACGCCTCCTTGGTCTCACACTTTCAGCGGACCTCAAATGGAATGACTATATCGAATCCATTGCTAAATCCGCTGCTGTGAAAGTCGGTTCTCTGTGTAGGGCCCGGAAGTTTTTTCCGTCTAAATCTATCCTGCACATTTACAAATCTACCATCCGCCCGTGCATTGAATACTGCTGCCATATCTGGTCAGGTGCCCCTGCTGTTCTCCTCGGGCTTCTCGATAAGGTTCAGAGGAGGGTCTGTAATGTGATAGATACCGACTTGGCAGACCGCCTGCAGTCTCTCTCCCACCGGCGAGACGTGGCTTCCCTGTGTCTCTTCTATAAATACTTTCACGGCTTCTGCTCCGATGAACTTAGATCACTGGTGCCCCCTAAATACGAATTTGCACGAGATACTAGATTAGCAACTAGATCCCACCCTTTTACAGTGAAACCGATAAAATGCAGCCGTAACTTCTACTCCAACAGTTTCTTTCCTCGCACTTCCCGAATGTGGAATTCTCTTCCAAACGATTGCTTCCCCGACGGCTACAATCTCCAGGAGTTTAAATGTAAGGTCAATACACACCTCCTAACACACTAACCTGCTCCCATTCTATCAAGCACTCTTCCCATCTGCCCGACCATCATCCTCGCTATCCTTACTCATCTGTCACCTTTCTCCTGACATTCCCTATGTCTATCCACTCCTTCTCTTTACCTTCCCCTATGTAGCCCCATGCGCAATAGTGGCAGTGGAATGCCTTGCTTGGGGTGAGATGATTAAAAAAAAAAATGTAAAGTAAGTTCTAGAAATGCATACCTCTTGTTTAAAGATCATAAACCAAATTTTGAGAATAGGGTAAAATCTAGATTAATGAATCAGGATAATAATTAGTATCAGTCTCGAAAAAATATTCAAAGATATAATTATTAATCTACAGCAAACACTCCGGAAGTATTCAGCTGACACTATCCATCGGTTAACAATATTGTAGACAAAACTAGAACCACATTTTTTAAATTTAACATTATTGATTTCTATCCCTCTCTATAGAAAGATTTCCTAGTAAAATATATCATTTTTCTAGAAACTTTATAGAGATCACAGAAGAAGAAAGTAATATAATTCTAGCAGCGAGAGAATCCTTCCTGACACATAATGGACAAAAAGTCACAATAGTAAATTTGACATTCCCATGGGAACACATGATTCAGCCGACGTAGTCTATTTAATAGGCATCTATATCCTAGTCACCATGGGTAAGGTTGTAAATCCTAAACACGTAGGCCTATATCAGGTTGATGAACATGTTCATCCCGAATAATAATGCCCCTTTGACTATGAAAATCCAGAGGAAAATCATTAAGACTTTAAGTATGCTAGGATTCAAAATAGAAATAGTATCCAACTTAAAGATAGTGATTTACCTAGACATTACCCTCAACTTCGACAATAATTCCTTTAAAACATACAATAAAAACAATGAAATCCCTAGCTACATAAATATTAATTCTAACCACCATAGCGCCATTATCAAGCAAATATCGAAGACGATTAATATTAGAATTAACCGATTATCCTCCAACCATAGAATCTTTAAAAATAATAAGAAACTATACGAGAAGACCCTCCAGAATAGCGGATATAAAAAGAAATTAACGTATTTAACACCCACTAAGAATCCAAGATCGCTAAAGGCCAAAAGTAAACATAGGAAAAGAAAAATTGTATGGTTTAACCCCCCGTTCTGTAAACTATCAATTATTAACATTGGTAAGATATTCCTTATATTAATAAGTAAACATTTCCATGGAGATAACACCCTGAGTAAGATATTCAATAGGAAAACTATCAAGATTACATACTCGTGTACCAAAAACATGTATAACATTAGCTCCCACAATAACCAAATCTTAAAGATGTGTAGGGAATCTAATACAGAAAATAGAATGATACCTCCTTTGTAGAACTAGAAATAACTGTCCCGTTGAGGGTAACTGTAGATCGGAAAATGTAATCTATAAAGCCAACATCTACCTTAAATTAAAATACGGAGAGATTTAATGTTTATATCAGAATTTAGGTAGAAATTTGGAAGCAACGGTGATATACCCACAGGCACTCCTTCACCAACGGTAGTTTAAGATACCAAACAGCCCTTTCTAGAAAATACTGGGAATTAAAAGAAAATAACTTAGATCCCCAGATAAAATGGAAACTCATAGGCAAGGCCATGACCCCTAATAGCTAAAAAGATATATGTAATCTATATTTGACAGAAAAAATTAATGCCGCCAGAGAAATAACTATAAATTATTTAATTATCCTAATCTCGTAATTAGTCACAATAACATTTTTTAAATTTGACCAAGCAGTTACTTCTACACCACCTACCACTACTAACTCCAGCGTCAAGCAAAGGTATGTTGCTTGACGCTAAAAAAGAGGAAAATTTATACTAAATTCTTTCTCCTAGCCTAACCCTAAATAAAACAATACCTCCCAACAACTTCCTTTACCTAACCTAACCTTTGGGCTTAGAAGTTTTCCTCATTCTCGGTTTATAAGGGGTCGAAGAATGCATGCCTTAAAATGACATGTTAAAATGGCTATTTCCCTATTAAGTTTTATCTGAATTTACAGATATATATATAGCCCAGCGTTGCTCGAAACTTTTTATTGTTTATGTTGAAATGGTATGGTTAAGTGCTTATTAAAAAATTCCAGTATGAGGTATCCATGACGAATAAGTTATAAACATGCGAAGTAAGTAATGGTTTTATTGTATTTTTTAAATAAGGATTCATACTTGGTCAATTTTGCTGATAAATGATAATGATCTATGTAAATTTGGAAGAACGCGGAGGCCATCACAGGAGCCTGTTATGTGATGCAATGACACTGTGACACAGAAGAAGTGGAAGTATTGTACCTAAGACGTTGTACGGGTTTGCACCTTGTAGAAAATGTGAAATTGTTATGCATATGATCAGGTAGATATATACGACTTTTGTTGAATACAAGTAAGCTATTGGGAGAAATTAGACGATCGCATAAAACAAAATTTTCTATTACTTTTTGACACATTTTCTGTGCCAACTGAAATTTTTTCTCGCATATAAATGTCACAGACAGTACATAAAAGTGACTCGATTATGCTTGAGTTTGAGTGAGGTGTCTAGGTGAAACACATAAAACTGCGCAAAAGACCACTCGAAATTATGTTTGTCATCGATATTTGACAAACCCTGTACCTTGATTCAAAAAAATTGTGTAAATCAAATTCAAACCATTTTCTACAAATTAACCGATTTTAGTTAAATTCGCAGAGGCGTCTTGGAGAAGAGGAGTTTGTAAATTCTAAACATTTCGCAGATTTCTGCCATACCCTGTAAAACCGATTCTTAAAATTTTGCGCAGATTAAAGATTCACGTCATGATCGATAAGTGACTTGATTTTGGTTGAAATCAAACTAAGGATTTCGGAAGAGTAGGATTCGTTAGAATGGTGACACACAAACACATAAATAGACATACATATCTTTTTATGTTTATATATATATATATATATATATATATATATATATATACAAAAGGTGTGTAAAAATAACTAGTAACATAATAACATGATTAGGAAAGTTTGATTAAAATGTCAAAATCTTGCCTATTTTTATGTTTGTTGATTTCTAGTGGCAGTTTATTTATTTTATTTTTTTTTTCTAAAATTGTTGTTTTATTGCATATATCATTTAAATAAATTTATTAAAATTAACAATCAGGACTATCTAACAAGTTTAATTTATCAAAATCTTTCTACGGTGTAGACACTGTTTCCGGAAGACAATGCCATTTTTCAGGATGATAATGCACCCTCCATACTGCTACATAGATAGCTGAATTGCACGAGAAACTTTCTAATAAAGTAGAGCAACTTATCTAGCCTCCGCATGCCTCAAATCTCAGCATCATTTAATTTTTATGGTTTATTTAACAAAACAATTTATGAGTCGACATTATCCATCGTCATTGAAAGAACTAGGGACTTTTTAGTTGAAAAATAAATAGAAATTTGTTTGAAAACAATTCAAACCATGTACGGATCCATCCCACACAGAATCCAAGACACAATTATTGCAAAGGCGGTCATACTTTATATTGACATAAATTTGCTTGAAATGTGAAGTTGTTTCCAGTGTTGTGTCTAATGACTAAATGAAGAGACAAGAGGAAAATATATTTAATTTTAGCCGACGCGTTTTGTCCAATGACGGGTTTTAAAAAACAAAATTAATTTATTTGAAATAAATTATCCATGAAAAAAACCAAAGTATTGATCAGGAGAAAATTATAAAACGCTGATTATTATTCACTAAGTTGACGGAAAAATCTTAAATATTTTATTATGTCATTTTGCACATTCGAAAAATATTTTTCCAAAGGATGTATATTTTTTGCATTATTAAGGCAATAGACGTTAAAATCGATTGAAACGTTTTATTTTATTTTTAAATTTTTGACATGTTTGTTGTTATAGACGGTTTGTGAAGAAATTCCATAAGTGGATAAAATACGTCGACTAACACTAAATACAGTTTTCGTCTTGTCTCTTTGTTTCAATCATAGTTTTTTCTTTATACAGATTATATCTGAGAATACTTAAAAAGATATGGATATTTATGTGTATCCTGGAAATTATTTAGATGACCTCTCGAAGGAAGAAAACACTTATTAGTTTTTTTTAAATTTTTTTCGTTCAGTTGTCTTCCTAATCTCAATAGAATGCAGAAGCGCTTTCACGTTCTTATGGGGAAATAATCGATTTTTTTTCAGCCCTACAATCACGTTTTCATAAACGAAATGTCGTCACCCTTTTGCTGCTTTATAGCTATTTCATTGAAAGCTTTCATCTAACTACAGCCTTTAATTTCTCCAGTTCTTACCTTGACGGCGAAAACACGCAATGCCACGTATATAGTAGCAAATCACTCTCATTCTCTCCTTATTCGTTTGGTGAGATGTAAGTTCCACTCAAGCAGCTTATTCTCTCGAACCACACATTTGTTTTATCGACTTCCCAAATATATAGGATCTTAACCACTTCAGCTCCAAGTTAAAGAGTTACTTTATCCTATAATAAGAGCTACTCTCGGATTTGGAGCATTGGGATCATCATTGTCGATAATAAATATTAATTTTTATATCATATTTTCCCATAAAAACATATACGTAATATTTTATCCATTTTATATTCTCATATATTGTTAGATTAACACACATACATATTGCCAACACTAATATTCCAGAACCAACCAGACTACCTTACACACTCTCACGCGTGGGAGGACGTTAAAGAAATCGCAATGCGTGAATTAAATTGTATTTAACATTGACCTGTTGCGTCTCACTCAAGAAGCCAATTAACAATGAATTCAAGGGAGTCTATATATAACCGTATCTTCGACGTAATTCCACCACAATATAACACGTTTCTGTATCAGCATTAAAAGATACTGATACCAGCGTCATTTCTTTGCAGTAGATTTTATACAAACTATGAAACAAAAAAAAAAAGAAGAAAAATAGACATATGTCTTTCATTCTCTGTCAAAAATCAAGAATATGATGAAAAATATACGTGAAATCTTCTACTAAAAGCAAATAATTAATTATAGGATATATATATATATATATATATATATATTCTTTTAAATATAATAAACAAGGAATATCTATTATGTTTCATCATGAGCCGTTCTAGATGTCGGGTTTTAGCTTTAATTTCACAGATCTGTGTATCTATTTTTTATAATTACAAAATTATAATTTTGTTAAAAAATATGTGTCATTTCGTAACAAAATCTATCGGAAATAATCAGTCCGTTAGAAATAAATATATAAATATACTCTTTGATCTATCTCAAATGCAAATATCAATAAAAATATAATGTTCAAACAATATGTATTGAACAAGTTTTAATGCAATTGTGTACTGGCGTAATTATTTATGACCAAAAACGTAGCTAATAAATAAGGAACTTACTAACTATATATATATATATATATATTTATATATTTGTGTGTGCCTGTATTTTGTAACCAGCATTAATGAATTTTTACGGACGAGTGTTTACTGACTCCAGACAATTGCCCTGTTAACATGAAATCGGTTTAACAGCACTATACTTATTTGACATAGGTCATTAGTGTTTGCATAAAGTTGCAACGGAAAAGGTGTGTTACAGGTGACAATTCTAAAAATAATCACATTATACAAAGTTGATTTCTTTGGCGAGAGACTAAAAGTCAGAAATACAGATATATATATATAGAGAGTGAAACAGTTTAAAATAGACAGATTATACAGGCGCATCTCGGTTCTGTCGGCAGCCTCACTCTGGGCTAGCAAATAAGCTATGATATAAATCATGTTTCTTTAGGTATTTCTGGTATGATGAGTTCTCATTATTAGCATTATTTTCACGCGAACTTTAATTAACAAGATCGTACACATCTGAGGAGAGCCAGACGGCTCGAAGTTTGAAACTTTGTAATAGCATCACAGATGAGTTCATTATTCAAACAAATCAAATATTTACAAATATGTTACAATACATACATACATATATATATATATATATATATATATATATATATAATTTGACCGAAAATATTTATATATATAAATAATTATTAAACTAACACATTTTCCTTTTCTATACTCCGTGTCGCTTCAGGACATAACAAAAACCCTCTCCAAATAAAGTTTATTTCATATGTACTCTTCTATAAAATTTAAAGAACACACACACACACACACACACACACACACACACACACACACACACACATATATATACTGACAGGCGTGTATATACACTGCTTATATATAACACGGTAAAATTTCATCAATCGGAAACCATGCGCCAAGTTAATTTAGTGTATTTAAATGATTTGAGTTTAATATATGATTAACGCAGTGGTGAAAAAAATAAATTAGAAACTTGAGTTAAAGGGAGATATTTATACTGCATACGGAGGTGGCGTCACACAAGAAATGAGAACGATATAAACTAGATATCTATATAACTGGTTCGGTTCGAAATTCCTAACACTTGAAGAAGGCTGGAGTCTACCGAAGCGTCATAGACAAAAGTGCAAACAATATAAATAATTTATATACTACCTCCTCCCAGAAGTATAGATAAATATTTGTTGAAAACGAATTATGGTCAATATGCTGTACATATATGTGGATGTAATCAGTCAGTGAAGATAAAATAATTCTTTTTCTCTACTGGCGGTAGTACACGTGCGTTTGGGTTAGGATCAGCTTTGAAATATTCGTAAAAGTAAGTTATAATTTGGCTTTGATTTTATTTTGTTTTATTTTTTGTGGTTAATTTTAAAATAGTTTCATGGTTATTTGAACGAGTGTTCTTTAAATTTTCTCAAAGAAATTTCTTTGACCGGACTTTAACTAAGTCAAAACTTCGTTAACTCACCACCGTTACCTTTTTTTTCCCTCTTTCTTCTTCAATTGGAGTAGATAGTCTGAACTATCACCCGTTTCACACTCCACCCAAGTCTATTGAACAGATGTAGAGGCTTATCTCTTGTTCCCTGCATAGGATGTGGTTTCCGGTTTTCTCTTCCAATCTTCACTTCCTTTTTTTTTCAACTGGCGTAGATAGACTAAACTATCCCCGGGTTCACACTCCACCCACGTCTATTGAACAGATGTTTGAGGCTCATCCGTTGTTCCCTGTTTAGGATGTGGTTTCCGGTTTTCTCTTTGCCAATCTTTTCATTTTTCTACTTTTTTTTTCAATTGGAGTACATAGACTAAACTATCGCCCGGTTAACACTCCACCCACGGCTATTGAACAGGTGTAGAGGCTCGTCTCTTGTTCCCTGATTCCGGCTTTCTCTCTTCTAATCTTTTCACTCTTGCTTAGCCCCCGGCACATCAGTGGCGTTACCGCCTTGCTCGGGGTGATATGATTAAACAAACATATTCGACCTGCGATTTGAAATATATCTTGAAAGAATAGACGGATTAATACTCTTCCCAAATCTATTTGCGCGTAAGTTAATGCAGCGAATCCAACTGAAATCTGAATCCGAATGAACCAACATTGATGGAACCACAACTGCAATAGTATAACTTATTAGTGTTAATATTAGTTCACTCTAAATTCTCTAAGATCTAATATTGTGGAAATTAATGGTATTATATATATATTCTGTGTGCAATAATAATTGGTTTTTAATAGCATTCTAATTAAATATTTTCCGTTGCGAGATATTTCAATGAAAATGTTTATTTACCAATTTCAGAAAATATTACACAATGTCAATGTTAAATATTATACTATTTAACTTTCCTTTTTCAGCTCTCGTTTGTAGGAGGTTTGTAGTTTCCTTTCCATGTCTGCTATCAGTACTGTATCATCTGCGTACAAATGCTGTTCAGATAGTGACTTCAATGACAAATCTTGGCATACTATCTAGAATCCTCAGAATAGTCTAACTGTACAAGTACAAGTTGAATAGATCCGTTGAAAAGACACATTCTTGTCTTACGCTCCTTTCTATCTTTGTGTATTTACTGAATTCGTTACCTGTCTGTATGCAGGCAGTTTGCTGCCAGTAGTTATTCTTGAATTAATCTTATGTCTTCCTAAATATGTCGAGGCTGCTGAGCATCTCCATCAAATCTTTGTAGCATATTTTTTGGAACGCCTTTGCATAATCAATAAAACATAGGTGCTCGTCCTTCATTTGTATTGACATTTCGGAGAGCATCCTAACCATAAATATGGTGTCCCTTGTTCCTTGACGAACCCGCACTGCCTATATCCCATATCGTTGCTGATTCTGCTTCTTGGTCTATACTTCAGGATTCGGACGATCACTTTTGTGCTGTTGCTCATTAGACTGATTGTTCGGGGGAGTTCACACTCGTTTGCACCTAGCTTCTTAAACAGTGCACTGAAAATCGACTTAATTAGGCCATCTGGCATTACACCAACATCATAAATTTCATTTTTATTTCTGAAATTTTCTTTATGTCCAATACTTCTGAGACTATCAGCAGCTTTATTACAATGCGGTCAGGTCCTGTTTTTTGTTTCTGTTAAGTTTGGCCCTTGAAGTTCCACGTCAGAATTTTATATTTCCGGTCCGTTCTCGTCTTTGTGTACTATCGGTTGCTCCTTCATGTCATGGAAAAGATATTTTATATGTTCTTCCCATCGCTAGGGTATTTCCTCTTTCTTCATTCTTTTTATAAATTATAGAAACACTTTTTAATTTCATTGAATGTCTTAATTTTGTAGAATATCTGGTTAATTCCGGTATTAAGAATGTTCGTATTTTATTTATAATAGTAATAGGGTGGCTTGAATTAACTTTGCTATAGCTGGGTTCGACATTTTTTTAAGGCAATGTTTGTAGAAATGGTCATTTAGAGTAGGCGTGATATCCAAATAACTGACATTTTTAGGTTAAATTAAACCTCAAGAAACATAATTAAGAAACCTAATAAATAAAAATGATCTAATACTTTTCTCATGGATCATAGTAATCAAGGGCCCATTTTGATCCGGTAGGAACATAAGACCGTCATCACGATATCAGACATATTATTTGTGTGCAAAAATTCTACTTCAAGTATCTAAAATATAAATATCTACGAGATCAGCAACCAGGCTGCATCATATGTTCCCTTAATGACATTGAATTTGTCGTTGGGCCTTAGCTCTAAAATGTATTGTCAAATGTTAGAATCGGCGTTCTAGCTACTGGAATAGTATTAATTCCCTCATCTGTGGTACATCTCCATAGATTTAGCGAAGTTAATACAGCATTCCAAGAGGTTTTTAATAAAAACAGTTTTATCTTCAAAATATTTATGCTATTATTGTGGCATAAGAGGAAAAATCAAATTTTGTTGTTATTATTTTTTATGTTTTAAATCTTTTCTGACACGTTGGAAATCTTAATTAAAATTTCAGTTTTTGTTTTCCGTCAGCGATTGAAGCTAAGTATATGTAAGGCGACTATTCAAGAAAATGGAGTCGGTCTAGTAAAATGATTTTAGGGCGAAAATATATTTAGTCACTTTCTGCAGCCAGACGAGTGATTTCATTTTCAAATCACATAGGCTATATATATATATATATATATATATATATATATAGTCATCCGCAGACAGATCTGTTTCGCTGTACCACATTTGATCAGTACGTTTAGACTCCGATTGCTTTTAATCCAGGATAGAAACCCGACCGAATTAGCGTCAGTCGGCGATTCTATCTTCTACCTCTTGGGCATGGGCGCTCGGTAGAAGAAGGCATACTTTTTAGTGTATATATTATCATTATGCACGCCCAGTAGCCAGAGTGCTCTATTTCATTACTGAATGAGCGATGACTACATGCCAGAGTAGCTACTATTTTTCAAAGTCTACCATTCATCCAATGTGGTCAATATATATATATATATATATATATATATATATATATATACTTTTCATTTGTAAACGAGTTATACTACGCAAAACAATTTCTACCTTCAAATGTCTTCATACTTTTTTATAAATACAGATTTTACTCTTTTATAAGAACGCTCAGGTAACGCGCTATTTTATGAACGCGCAATTTTAAATATTAGAAGTATATATATATATATATATATATATATATATATATATATATGAACGTATGTAAAATGGATATTGATATCAACACTGAGACAACAGTCCGTTTTACGCTAAACGTAATTGTCAGGTGTAACAACTAAATTTAGCATAAACCTAGATATATAGATAGATAGATAGATAGATAGATAGAAATATATACATCAAAATATTTTGCATAAATGATCGCAAGTTTCATAAATAATCTATGACATATATTGTTATCGTATATCAAGTAGTAAAGAAATAGAAAAGTGATTTAGTTTGCATTATGGACAGAACGTGATTACACATCACTAATGTTCACCCTCAGAACTAAAAGTAAATGTTGAGATCATTACAAAATAAACGATTGAAATTCGGGTCTGTTTGGTACATTCTCTCAGGGTGTCCTTCAACTATGCACAGGAACACGTTGTAAGAGACTAATATAACTCTGCAGTAACATTCAGATTACCTTGCTGATCTTTGAAGTTTCGTCGTCGGAAAGAAGCCTCGCCGCAAAACATCGCAGTTTATTTAGTTATTGATTCCCATTTTACTCATCGCTTCGTAACCTCTGACTGCGTCAGAAATCCTGAAAATTGCCAATTTACTAATACACTAAAATGTCGATTTGTAAGTTAGACATGGTTGATAAATATAATAAGACTTTTGGGAATCGAGTAATCGTTATTGTAGATGGCGATTTTTACTGACGACCTCATCTATTTTGAGAACAGAAGAATTCTATTAAATCGTTATGACTGAGAAAAGAAGACAATATCCCTGTAATGCGACTGAGAAAATATGGCATTATCATTGTGGTATGAAATTCAGGAATCAAGATTTAAGGGAGATGTTCATATCTACCTTATTTTTGCAAATGGTTAACAGAACCAATGCGGAACATGTAGATTGTCGTTCCAGCAGCGGCTTCATCCGAAGGTCTGGGAATCGATAGATGTCTGCTTTTACACACGCCTCCTTCCCGTTTTAGTATTAGCTCTCTGTTTTTCACCTTTTCAATAGAAAAGGTTGTACAAATGCTGTTATAGGCATATCTCCTAGACGGAGGCTTCTAGTGTCTACAGGAGTTGGGTAGATTAAAAAAAGATAATGCCGTAGGAATCATTTTTGGTCATTTCCGCTGCATCGACCAAATTGCTGATGAACATTGCTTTTGAAAAATAGGTACATGATTGTAGAAACTTTTCAGCATATATTTAGTGGGTATCATTTACAGCCAAAATTAACAGTTGTCGCACTAGTACTTAACTGATATGTGTAGTGTAAATCATAGAGGGAGCATACGAGAAAAATTGAAGATTTTAAGAAAAATGAAAACATACAAGACAAAAAAATTTTGAACGAAAAAAAGGGAGAGTTAAAACTTTTTGGACATTTAATGTGAACGAAATTCCGAAACTTTTGAAAATTATAAAGGGTACACAGCGAAAATCCTATGTAATTAATATGTGTACGTACGACACAAAGACTGTCAGCCGGGCGGAAACCTTAATATATTCGAGAAAAACTTCTGTCGTGACTTCTGTCTATGGCGAGGGCTAATTTAAGATCGAGGAAAAGATAACTTAGATATATTTATTTGAAAAGAACAAAGAGAAGTAACAGACTATGTTCCCGAAACAAACATATCATGTTTAAATTTCCTATTTACAATTGTCTATAATGTTTGATTCTGTTTTATTCCTTGTTTTAAAATAGGGTTTTGCTATGTTTAGACGAGGAATGAATTGTCAAAATTACCGGTACTCTTCATGTTGAAGTATTTCTTTGATCATTATTCTTTCACTGTATAACGTGTTTGGTGGAATCGTTCATTTTCATTTTCACACGAAAGTCTCAGGATTTTTCTATATATCATAGTTGAGTCAACAGAAGATTCAGGATTATGTAACAAATATGGTCGTAATAATGCAATAGAATATTATTTCATTGCATTGTATAGAATGATGCGATGTTTCTGAAACAAATGCCTGACACGTTCATAGCCTTAGTAAAAAAATACATATAATTAATTTATTTAAGCATTATTTTTAATGGATACTCGTATTTATGGAGATACTCTGTATTTTTATAATTATATAGTATATTTACTTTTATCTAACCTCCTGAATAATCGAGAATTCTTGTCAAGAAAATAAGCGTCCGACGGCAACATTCAAACTCACGTCCTCTAGAGGAAAACGTCAACTGATTTGACGTTTTTTAAGACCGGGGGACCGCGAATAACTTACACGTAGACAAAGCATGAAATAATGTCTTCAGACATACATTTTACTGATTTTTCCTATTATTCATATCTGCTCTGTTTTCGTATGCTGACGCAAACAAATGTTAACAAAGACAATATATTTAAGAAATCCGATACGAAATGATTTAAATTCAAAATATTTAAAATTTATTTCTTCAACTATTATTTTTACGGATAATCTTATTTGAGTAAATACCAGATTATTTTATAAATTAAACAGTATATTTATTTATATCTACCAGCTTGAATAATCGAGAAATCTTGTTAGAGAATACTGTTAGAAAATCTTGTTATTGAGATTATATATATTAAAAATAATATATATATTAAATATATGTCGGAGTTTATCCATTTCGTAACGGATTTTTAAATAAATTATCTTTAAATTGCAAATATATTTAGTAACTAAAATAAATTTTAATTATATAAAAATTTCATCTCATCAGTGTTTATTCTGAAATGAGCGCATTATACAGGTTTGACATGTAGTAAAATTTAGTTAAAATCTGTATACTTCATCTTATTAAATATTAAATATTCGGAAAAAGTAAACTTTTGGTCTTTAAACTTAGTTTCTCTTATTGGGATTTTTTTTGTTTTTATTGATGACGGTGGACAATCGGCAAAACATGTCAATATAAAGATGTGAATATTGTCAGATATATATCCATGATATTTAATGTTCCGATTTTGGAAGAATTGTTCCAATAAAAATCTATTTCAGGTATAGCATATTACCAAAGTTATTTTTTTTTTAGTGTTTTGCGATGTTCCGTTAGTTTATAATTTATTTACATCGTAAATCTTTGTGTTATCTCCCAAGAAAATCCGTGTAATTTGACTTCTCATCAGAATTGTTTTCTTCGGTATTTTCTTTTAACTACATATTTTTCGCTTTCTACTTCTTTGTTTTAGAAGAAATTTTTTTTGTCATTTGTTGAAACAAGCTTCTCTTGGACTTGAATGTCTGCATTGAATTGTTATTGTCTGCCGGAAGCAATATTTTTTCTTCTATTACTGAAAATTTCGATTATTCTTTTGGACTTTAGTTTTAGTTTTCTTTCTTTTCTTTTGCTCACGAATGTCGTTTTACGCTTCACTTTAATATTTCCTGCCAATTGCATTTTTATTTTTTCACTTCCGTTTACAAACTTGAATATTTTTGATTATTTCCAATATAATGTTTCATACCTCTGAGTTGCTGCATTTTTCTTTTGTTAAATGTTCCCTTTTAAAGATTGCTATTCAAATTAATCCTTTACTATAATTTCATTTTAAAAATCCAAGTTTGTCTTGTTTCATCCATCATCTTCTCCTTTTCATAATTTTTATTGTCTTTTACGAATATTAATATTATGAGTACTATTATCAAATTGCGTATTTTATAAATATTTCTAGTTTTCTAGATTTGTTACATAGAAATATCGATTTTCACCTTTTTACCAGAGATTAGTAGTAAGAATAAAAAAATAGACCATATATCGTCGCGATATTTATTTCTGATTAGCTAAGTGGCGCTCATGAGCAAAATCCTTTTTATTTCACAAACTGCTCTGTTTCATGTCGATAGCTAAATGTAATTTTAAATCCGTCATTCTGTTGATATGTTTTATATTGAGTTAAAATATTGTATTTATGTTTCGATGCCGTTGTTGCTATTATTATTATTATTATTATTATTATTATTATTATTATTATTATCATATTTCGATATCTGCTATAGTCACTCTGGATACCATCTTTGCGGGAAGATGTTACGTAGGTTGTCTTGTGGTGTTTTGTCTACAATTCAGGATTGTTTTTTCTACCTTGTATATAGCCCCACTAGCGTTACATTGACAAAGTTCTTAGTGTGTCGGCCGTACTTATTAAAATATTTTTATTATTATCTCATGTTTCATCATAATTCGATTTCTGCTAGGTCGCACAATTTAGCAAATCTGCAGGAAGATCTGAGGCCGGTCGTGGTGTGTTGCTGAATCCGCTGAACAAACCATATCAATTTATAGGCAACTAGATTCGTTCTGGTTTATAACAATAATGTCCGGCGTATTTGCTTCAATTTTTTCTTTCTGTGTAGATGATGTAATCTCATAGAATGGGGACATTTTCTATTTCTGTAACCGGTACTGGGTGATATTAATTCAAGAGTTTGTTTACAGATTTTTCATGGTGTTTGCACATTGTCCAATGTAAATATTGCCCCACTCTATCGTGACGATTTATTATTACTATGTTGTAAATTTTCATCATATTTCAATTTCTGCTATTGTCGCACTACATACCAAGTCTGCGGGAAAAAATAAAGCAAATCGTAGTTTTTCAATTTCCTTGGTTACTATGACAAGCCATAATTAATAGGCAAGATTTTCTTTATGTTTTGTAACATTAATGCCCAGCCTATTTACTTCAAAGTTTGTTTTTGTGTAGATGGTGAAATCCCATACTAGGGGATGTTCATACCAGTGTTTGCTTACAGATTTTCCATAGTGTTTGCACATTAGCCAATGTAAATATTGACCCAATCTATTCTGACGATTTTTATATTCATTTGGGGCAAGTAGAGAACATCCAGAGATTAGATGGTCTATTGTTTCTTTGTATTTATCAGAGAAAATGCATTTTGAATCCACTTTATTATGTATAATATTTGCCTGAAAGTTTCTAGTAAAACACTTTGGTCTTCCACTGCAAGAAAAAAGCCTTCAGTCTCAGACTTTAATCCAGATTCACGTAAGCAACATTGAGTATTAACTTTATCAACATTGGATTTATTGGCAGGTTCTGGGTATTGGCCATGCAGCGGTTTCTCTTGCCAGCGTTGTTTCATCTTTTCAAGAGCTTTAGCTTTGGCTTTCATTTTCCTATTTTTTGCCTAAATATTTGGTTCTTGGCTTCTGTTTTACTTTTCTACAGAATCTACTAAATGTAAATCTTGTTCGTATTTACTGCCTTCTTTTACTATAGAATATTTTCTTCCTTTCTTCATGTTGCCTTACTAATTGTATCATCCAGTCCTTTGTTGTTTCTGTGTATGTTAGTAAGCCAATAGTAGTTGTCTTGTATGACAATTTTAGCTGAATGAAACCTTTTCCACCTTCTTTACGGTGTATGTATAGACGGTCTACTTCCATTCGCCTGATGTCGTTTACAGTCCAGTTTAAGATGTTGAAACTATATTGGACAACTGGGATTGCAAGGCTATTAATGGCCATAATTCTGTTCTGAGAATTCAATTCAGTTTTTAATATCACTCGTAGCCTTCTGTAGTATCCTTTACGCAATATTACTTTTATTTATTTTATGGTGAATGATTTTCTCTCATTTACACCTACGTATTTTTAAGGTTCTTCTGGCTTTAATTCTTTTATTGTTACAGCAGTGTCTAAGCTAATTGAGGATGTTTCTTCTTGTGATCCACGTAAGACTGTAGCTTTAGCAAATTTATTCAAATTGAATTTCATTCCATTGTCTTCGCTGAAGCCTTTTACAGTTTCATTATCATTCTTAGCATACAACTTTAAATCATCCATGTAAAATAGATGGCTTATTTTCTTTTGGCCTATTTTATAACCACATTCTGTCTTATTAATTTTCCACATTTTTCCTATTTCAATTTCCATGTTTTATATTTTGACAGTTTTTCAAATTCCTTGATTGCTATGTTACAATCCGCTGGACAAGCCATATCAATTAATAGACAAGTTTTCTCCTTCTGGTTTTTAACAATAATGTCTGGCCTGTTTGCTTCAATTTTTCTGTCTGTGTAGATGGTGTAATCCCATGGAATGGTTACATCTTCTATTTCTGTAACCGGTGCTGGGTGATGTTCATACCAGTGTTTGCCTACAGCTTTTCCATAATGTTTGCATATTGCCCAATGTAAATATTGCCCAACTCTATCGTGGCGATTTTTATATTCATTTGGGGCAAGCACAGAACAGCCTGAGATTAGGTGGTCTATTGTTTCTTGGTGTTTATCACAAAACCTGCATTTTGGATCCATATTATTATGCATAATATTTGCCTGAAAGTTTCTCGTGAAAAGACTTTGGTCTTGTGCTGCAAGAATAAATCCTTCAGTTTCGGACTTTAATCCAGATGCACGTAACCATCGATGAGTATTAACTTTGTCAACATTGGATTTATTGGCACGTACTGGATATTGGCCATGCAGAGGTTTGTCTTGCCAGCGCTGTTTCATCTGTTCAAGAGCTTTATCTTTGGCTTTCATTTTCATATTCTTTGCCGCAATAGTCGGCTCTTGGCTTCTGTTCTGCTTTTCTACAGAATCTACTAAGTGTAAATCTTGTTTGAATTTACTGCCTTCTTTTATTATTGAATATTTTTTCTTTCTTTCTTCATGTTGCCTTACTAATTGTATCATCCAATCCGTTGTTGTTTCTATGTATGTTAGTAAGCCAATAGTTGTTGTCTTGTTTGACAATTCCAGCTGAATAAGACCTCTTCCACCTTCTTTACGGGGTATGTATAGACGGTCTATATCAGCCTTTGGATGGTGCATCTTATGCTTAGAAAGAAGCTTTCTTGTTTTAGCATCCATTCGCCTGATGTCGTTTAGAGTCCAGTTTAAGATGTTAAAGCTATATTGGACAACTGGGATTGCAAGGCTATTAATGGCCATAACTCTGTTCTGTGAATTTAATTCAGTTTTTAATATCATTCGTAGCCTTCTATAGTACTCTTTACGCACTATTTCTTTCATTTTTTTATGGTGAATATTTTCGCTCTCATTTACACCTAGGTATTTATAAGCTTCTTTTGGTTTCAATTCTTTTATTGTTACAGCAGGGTCTAGGATAATTGACGATGTTTCTTGTATTGATCCACGTAAAACTGTAGCTTTAGCACATTTATTCAAATTAAATTTCATTCCAATGTCTTCGCTGAAGCATTTTACAGTTTGCAGAAGACCTTCCAGTTCATTATCATTCTTAGCATATAACGTCAAGTCATCCATGTTAAATAGATGGCTTATTTTTCTTTTGTCCTATTTTATAACCACATTCTTATTAAGTTGACTGGTTAGTGCTATTAATGATATGCAGAATAGTAAGGAAGATAAAGAATCACCTTGAAATATACCTCTTTTGATGTTTATTTCATCAGACTTATAGGTTCCATTTATATGATTGAGGTAAAGGGTTGTTTTCCATATAGACATGCACTGTTTGATGAAATTGATGATGACGGGCGATATCCTGTATATATTTAGAGTCTTTAAAATCCAGTCATGTGGCACACTATCGAATGCCTTTCGATAGTCTATCCAGGCTGTACTAAGATTCTTCTTTGTACTGTAGCAGTATTCCAGGATCATTTTGTTAATCAGCAATTGGTCTTTACAACCATAACAGCCACGTTTGCACCCTTTTTGTTCAAGCGGTAACATGTCATTTCTTTCTAAGAATAAATATGTCTGCTTTGTTAAAATAGATGTTAATAGTTTATATGTTGTCGGAAGACATGTAATTGGTCTGTAGTTTTTCGGATTTTTTGTGTCACCACTCTTGGGTAGAAGAAATGTAATTCCTTTTGTCAACCATGCAGGAATTTTAGTGGGATCGTCAACCATTTCTTGAAATTCTTTGGCTAGTTTTTTATGTGATGCGCTTAAATAATATAGCCAAAAGTTAGGAATTTTATCTATGCCTGGGAATTTCCAATTGTGTGCTTTTTTTTAGTGCATATTTAACATCATCTTCTGTAATTCCAGACCATGTCTGTTCGGGTTTATTTTTCATTCGTTCTGTCTCTTGCGTAATCCAATGTACTTCCTTGCTAAGTTCTTTAGGGCAAGCCCATATCTTTTCCCAGAACTGTGTGACTTCTTCCATTCTGGGGGGTACTGTCAATTCAATTCTTTTTTTACCTATTTCCCTGTAAAATCTCTTTGTATCAGTCTGAAAAATCTTGTTTTCTCTGTAAAATCTTGCTCTTTTTTCTCTTTTTATTATTATTATTATTATTATTATTATTATTATTATTATTTTATTCTTATTGATGTTGTTTTATTTGTTGTTTTTACCGCCGATGCCAGGCTTGCTTTTGTCCATTTGTCCATTTGTCCATCTAATTGATTTTCTTTAACAATACTTCTTTCTGTTTCGTTCGTTTTGCATTTGACCAAATCAGATTGCTGGTTTTTTATTTGAGCGGTTTTGTTCATCGCGCTCTCGATAACATTATCTCTGTCTCAAGGTTTCTATTTTTACGTGAATCCCACAATTCTCTCTCTTTTTTCTCTTCCATGTCAATTTCCTTTTGTCGTATTTTTTCTAACTTACTTCCTTATTTGCATTTAGCGTTCACTTTTTCTTCTTTCAAATATTTGACTTTTTTCCTGGTTTCTTTTTCTTTGCACTTTCACTCTTGAAGTCCGATTTTTGAATCGATAAATTCTAACCTCTTTATATATCTCGGTGTCTTCAACATTTATAATAGATTTAGATTAAGAAATGTCGAATTCGAACACAGAAGAAGAGATGATAGCTATGCTTTTGCCCAGAAACCTGAAGATGTCCCCAAAACCTAAATAGTTAACTGAAACGTGAGGCACAAATAAACTCATCAAACCTAGTGTGTTATTAAATGACAAAAATATGTATTTAGAAATGTATAAACTAATATTTGTATAGAAATGTTTTCGCAGATCATTGGTTGAAAATAGCTTCAAATAAATTAATCCTATAATACCTAAAGAAAACTGATAACTGTATAAGACATCAATTTTTTATATTAAACTAGTACTTAAACCTAATTACAAAAATATACCTCAACTTAGAAATTTGATTGAATGTAACAAATGACACAATCAAGACTTCAAATGTTCGCACTGCTAAAAAAACTTTGAAAGGAGAATCCCATAATGTTTAAAAAGAGGTATTATGTTTTTAGGAGTCATTTACTAGATAGCTCTTCTTAAAAAATAATTAGAAGTACATTTTCAGACGGAAAGGAAAAATAACACACCATTCAATAAATCACGTGGCTAAATAAAAAAAACAAACAAAGACTTTTAGGAAAAATTTAACTTTATTCATCAGCATATTCTCCTTCTAGGGTGATTAACTGATTCAAACGCTTCTCTAACAGATTTTTGTAAAACAAATTTTCATTGGTCTTAAAATACACCTGAGATTCCGATAACACTTCTTCATTGGAGACAAATTTCTTTCACTCGAGCGTTCTTTTGAGGTCTACCAACAGACAGTAGTCTGGAGAAGAGGGTAGATGCGGAAGCAATTCCAAGTGCAATTCATGTAGTTTTGCCATCATTGCGATTGACTTGTGACACGGTGCTTTGTCTTGGTGAAATATCACTTAAATTCGTCTTCATTTGCGGCCGTTTTCTGGCAATTACTTCCTTCAAACGCACCAATAATGCTATATAATATTCGCTACTGATGTTTCTTCCTTTCTTAAGGTAATCGATGAACAGAATACCTGGCGCATCCCAAAATACGGAGGTTTAAACTGTTTATGATGATGTTTGGCCAATTTGGACAGCTTTCACCTGCTGCAGTCCACTCAGCTGAATGCCATTTTGATTCCAGAATGAAATGGTGGATTTAGGTTTTATTCATTGTCACATATTTACGAAAACACTTTCTTTCTTTGAAACAATTATAAACAACGCTTTGAATCGTCGACGCGTTGTTGTTTTTGATGGTCTGTGAGCAAACACGGATCCTACTTTGAAGACAGCTTTCTCATTAAGAAATGTAAATGCAAAATAGTGAATATACAGCGTTTTTACAGGTTCTGCTCCTTTTCTATCTCAAGCAACTTCAATTTACGATAGGCCTAAATGAGTTTGTGGATTTGTTTGTCTGTTCTCCTGAAAAATTCCGACATTGGGCGTCCTGATCTTTCATTATCATTTGCGCTTGTACGACCGCGTTTTCGGTCAGTATGTCTCCTCTTAACCATTGTGTCTGACAGAGCAGATTTTGGATAACCCTTATCAAACCACTGACTTGCTTAAACAGTAATTTTTTCACCTGAATGCAATGATTTACTCTACACACAAAATTAAGTTTTTTCCATTGTTCTGAAAATTTTCATAAGCAGCTTCGCTTAAATAACTAAATTTTAAGCTAACAATCCGATGGGGCCTAAATTTTGTCACCTGACATTTGAAGGCTAGTAATTCACAAATCTATATGAATTGTTTATTAGTGGTGCCATCTATAAGTCAAGCCGGGGAGTTATTTAGTGATGTGTTTTTTCCTTGTAAGCATTGCCATCTTCTTTAAATCTTAAGAAAAGGTGTTTGTAGTTACTCTATACCGTTGAACATTTGACCAGTTTACTTCACATTTACACGCTCAAATCCAGAGATGCAATCTTTCATTCATATATCTACCTGAGTAAAGGGCTCTTCGAGTGAAAAAAAACTTCCGATGTTCTCCATGTTTTCCTTAGATACATACACATGCCATGTAATTTATGCAAAACATGCCACCTGTCGGTATAGGAACCACGCCGCCCAGCGATGTATTTTTACAACCGCACTAGTTGTAGATGTACCTATAGAAACAAGTCTAATCCATAATGCTGGCCGTCAAGAATGTCAATTTACTTTTTGACAGATCATTTTAAAAATACTGATGGGAGTTTAGTCAAACCTCCTTAAAAGAGAAGCTTGATGTCGTGGAGAATTCTGGTCAATAATAGATCTGATTAATGCGCACTCGCAAATTAATCTAACAGATGACGTACACACACATGTACAGATACTAAGGTATACATACATAGTTACATACACACACGCACACACAGTTAGATACACACAAACACACATATATACATATATATATAAATATTAATATATGTGCAAAATTATGTGACCACAAGATATTACAAGAAAAAATTGCTTTTTTTAGGTTAGAAAGCTTAATTAAACCATAATTTCATTAACAAAAATACTTTCTGAAATTAATTATAACGAGTGTATATATATGAATCAAGCTGTAAAAATATTAAATTTTATATATTAAGTAGTGCAAAAGAATGTGAACCTCTAAATGTTTACTCAATTTTTTACAAAGTTAGAAGTGCAAATAATATTTTGCCTACGTGAACAAATCAAATTGACATAGATCCATTTTTATTTTTTATCCAATATGCATGCATTAAGTAAGCAAATTTTGCAGTTAAATATTAGATTAAAATAAAATTTTCCATTACAAAAACACTTACAAACTGACAAAATTGCATTGTTGAAATCTATAGCCAGAGATAAGGCTAAAAAACTATCAGAACTATTTGGAGTGCATGAATCCAACGCTCGATTAATTATTTTTAAATACCAGTCCTTTGGCATAACGTCATTATAATCATGAAATGACTGACCGAGCAAAATAACTTCAAAGGCAACTAGTCATATAGCTAGGCAAAACTTATCAAGAGCTCTGCCATCTTTCAAGGTTCTCTGGTCAGTGTCGCAATTAATGTGCATTTGTTTACAGAGTGAAGAAAAATAAACGAAGCCTATCTTCATGGCATTATGCCTAGATAAAAGCCAAGGCTTACAAAAACGCACAAGCTCGGCTTACATATGCCAAACATATATTAATAAACTAGAAATATTCTGAAAATGGGTCTTATAGTCGGATGAGGGAAACCAGTTGCTTTTCGGAAAAAACTATAGGCAGCATGTGTGGTGAGCTCGTAATACAGCTACTGAAGAGAATATTTTGATACCCACTGCTGAATAAGTGGGGAAAGAATTATGATCCGATGTAGTTTTGCTGCATCGGAAAAAGGTAAAATAATACAGGTTGACGGTACAAAGAACACTGCAAGATATTTTGATCGAAATTGACTTGTCCTCAGTTCCAATGTTGGATTAAGTTAGCGGCTGAATTTTCAACAGGAAAATGATCTGAAATATCAAAACAAATCCACAAAAGATTAAGTTGGGAATAATAAAATTTCATTGTAGGTGGCGATTTAGTCAAATTTCTGATCTAAATGAATAGGAAAATCTGTGGTTTATGTTAAATAAGTCAGCACATTTTTGTTTTAATCATTTCACCCCAAGCAAGGCATTCCACTGCCACTATTGCACAGGGGGTTACATAGGGGAAAGTGAGAAAGAGTGGTTAGATACAGAAAATGTCAGGACGGTTATAGACGGATATGAATACCAAGGATGAGGGTCGGGTAGATGGGAAGAGTGTTTGAGAGATTGGATGAGAGTTAGTGTGTTAGGAGGTGTCTATTGACCTTACATTTAAACTCCTGAAGATTGTAGCTGTCGAGGAAGCAAGTATGTGGAAGGGAATTCACAGTGCAAGAAAAGAAGCTTTTAGAGTAGAAATTGCTGTTACATTTTATCAGTTTCATTGTAAAACGGTGGGACGTAGTTGCTAATCTAGTATCTCGTGCAAATCCGTAACTAGGGGGCACCAGTGATCTAAGTTCATCGGAAAGTATTTATAGAAGAGGCACAGGGAAGCCACGTCACGCCGGTGAGACAGTGACTGCAGCCGGTCCGCCAAGTCTGTATTGATCACATTGCAGGTTATCTGTTGTATTTTGTCAGGAACCCCGAGGAGAATAGCAGGGGCATCCGACCAGATGTGGCAGCAGTATTCAATGCGCGTGCAGATGGTAGAAGAAACCCACGTAATATTGAACAATTTGGGAGATTTTGACATAAAATATTGAACTACAATATTGCGAGAAACATTTTAAATTATGGAAGCGACAAATCAACATGGTGATTTCAAAAGAAAACAGCAAATATTATATATGCAATGTCACTTATTTTATTAGATCTTAATTGGAAATTTCTAATTAATATTCTTTCTTCTATTTTGACCAAAAATATTTGAAAGTGCTTGTAATTCGATTAATAAATATTTTCTCCATGAATATATACTTTAAGTAAAATGTGTTGGTGATCTGTTAAAATATTATCTAAGAGAGTCTCTTACTTTTGCACTGTACTGTATTTATATACAAACATTCAAACATAGTATGAATTTTTGTGGTGAGAAGAAGTAAGAGAGTTGATAACTTCACTATATTTATGGAACTGCTGCCCAGACGAGCATTTGGACACCATACTTTGGAGTCAAGTTAATCAGAAAACACCATTGTAATTTGCTGAACACATAAATGAAAACACACACTGTCATATATTTGTTCATACATATATATATATATATATATATATATATATATGTGTGTGTGTGTGTGTGTGTGTGTGTGTGTGTGTGTGAATGTAAGTATGTATGTATGTAAGTGAATAAAGAACGAAGAAATATTAACAACGTTCAAAACATAAATTTCAATCAGTGCTCATTATAGTATATATAATATATTATATTATTATATATTATAGTATAGAACATGTACATATTACAATTTACTGCAAAACTGTACTTTTCGTTCCGACATTATTAACTACCTCATGAGACATTGTTCTTCTGATCCAAACAAAATGTACACTTGTTAGTAAATTGTAATTTTTAAATGTTCTAAACTCTAATTTATAATATATATATATATATATATATATATATATATATATATATATGTCTCTCCTTGGTTCTCTTCTGCCTGTTCGGCCGCCATTGCCCAGAGAAACCACGACTTCCAACTATTTCGGAGAGAGTCATCTGACCAAAACAGGTGCCTATTCACGTCTGCTCGTAATAAGAGCAAGAGATCCTGAATGACGCCAAGGCGTTGTGTGCTGAAAGAATGAGACAACGCATAGCTGACCGGAATTCGGCTCAAAGGACTATTCGCGGTTTGGTAAACGGGTGCTGAACAATAGCAAATCCTCTATCCCACCGTTAATCAATGAATTTGGTGTTCTTACATCATCAGCGGACAAGGCTGACTGCTTTTTCGCAGATTCTCATCAAACTCCACATTTGACTCATCTGGAGTACCCTCACCCGACTTCCCTATTAGAACTGAGGCTAAGCTGTACGATGTATACATTACTCATACAGTAGTATCCCGAGTAATATAAAAACTTGACCCACATACGGCGAGTGGTAGTGATGGAATCCCGGTGTCCTTAAGAAATGTGCCCCTGCACTCTCCACTGTCCTCTCTAAACTGTATAACTACTGCCTTTCTACTTCTTATTTTCCTGCATGCTGGAAGTCCTCTTCTGTCGTTCCTGCATGTATAAACTCTGGTGAACACTCGGACCCATTCAACTATCGCCTTATCCACGTTCTACCAATTTTCGGGAAAGTGTTCGAAGCCATTATTAATGTTCAAATAGTTCAACAACTTACTGTCAACAAACACTTCTCTGACAGGCAGTATGGCTTCCGCTTTTCCAGGTCCACGCCGACATGCTAACGACGATTGCGGATTACTGGAATACATGTTCCAGGCGCTTAAGGAGACCGGCAAGCCTCGTGCTGTTGCTCTGGACATCTCCAAGCTTTTGACAGAGCTTAGCACGCTGGCCTTCTATGCAAGCTACGGGGTTACAGTATTACCGGACGCATGCTTGATCTGATCCAATATTTTCTAAATAACGGCATAATGAAGGTTGTCTTGAATGGGCATACCTCCACATTCTACTCTACAAACGCTGGTGTCTCTCAGGGCTATATGCGAAGCCTGAGGCTTTTCCTTATTTTCATAAATGATCTCCTAGACGAGATCAAGAGCTAAGTAGGCATTTACGCTAAGAAGATGAGTCACTGTGCCAGGCCAGGATGTTTTTTTCCGATTGAATTCATCCTGCATATATACAAATCAACCATCTGTCTGTGCATGGAGTACTGCTGCCATATATTGTCAGGCGCCTTTGCTGTTCATCTTATTGTTCTTGACAGGATTCAAAGGAGAATCAGTAATGTGATAGGTACCGACTTGGCGGCTCAACTCCAGCCACATCACCAGCGACGGGGTGCGGCTACTCTTTGTCTGTTCTATAAATACTTTCATGGCTTCGTCACCAACGAACTTAAGTCACTGATGCCTCGGCAACAGGTGTTTAGTCGTGAAACCAGACTGGCAAGTAGGTCTCACATATTCACAGTTAGATCAACTAAATGCAGACGACAAATCTACCCCTGCAGCATTTTTTCTCCCACTTCCGTCAGGAAAGCAAGAATATGGTCTTCCATATTCTTGCTTTCCTGATGGCTTCAAACTCCGGGAATGTAAATGCAATGTCAATATTTATCTCTTAACCACTTGACTCTAGTTCTTTCTTCACCACCCTGTATATAATTTCCTTTCTCTCCACCTTAGCAACTGTCATCACGCCTGTATTCCCATCATTCTTTTGCTCTTTTCTAACTAGTTCGGCTTTCTCTTTACTCTCTTCTATCTAATCATTTACTCTTATGTAGCCCCCTGCATATCAGTGGCGTTACCACCTTGCTCGGAGGGATCAGATTTAAAAAATGTATAATATTCATATATATTTATATTAAATTTTACAGATATATTTTAGCTATATATTGAATTTTTCACACGCACACATATACGCGCACGTATATAAATTATATTCAATTTTAGAATGAAACAGACATTTGCTGGATGTTTCATACATGCCCATTTATATATTTACAAATTTTCTATCCCTGATATTTAGCAAGGGAATGATTTCAGCATCCAGTATATATATATATATATATATATATATATATGAAAAATCGAAGAAAATGCAATGTTGCCAGATATACCAACTGAATTTTGGAATAAAATACCATGTTTTACTCCACCTAAACTAAAGGTTTCTTACCATAAATATTTTTTACAAAACCTTTTTACTTTTTTTTGAGGAATCTGTTTTTTTTCTTTTTTTAGTGTTATTTATCCTTTTAAAATTATACCTTTAACTGTCTTTTTGTTTTTCATACCTTCTTTTTACTATGTATATTTCTTTTACTTTTCATACTGTTGCTCATATTTACAGTTTACATTGAACTTATTTCTCATTCTTTTTATTCTTGTATGTTTTCTTAGACGTTTGCTCTAATTTTATGCATTTTATCATGTATTAGAATTTCTAATTTAAATATATTCTATTCTGAGCACCTTTAATTAAGTTTACGCTTTCTTTTATTTTACCGCTGTAGTTTTATTTCTGGCGTTGAAATTATTGAACGAACAGTAATGCCAAATCTTTTCTGATATTGCAAGCGATATCAAATTTTATCCAATAGAATTAAAATTTGTATCATCGGACGTTATTTCATTTCAAACATTTCTTATTTTTTGGCTTTACAAAATCAAATAGAATGGAAGGTCTCTTCAAATTCGATTGCCATCTCATCCACTCTGAGATTGAACGCCTTCCTATAATGGGAATGATTATTTCGTAATCAATTAGTCTGTTCACGATATTTGAACACACACACACACTCACACACTCACACACACACACACACACACACACACACACACATATATATATATATAAATGTTGGAGAATTTTTGTCTTTATTTTCAACTGAAATTAAAGCCAAAATACGATGTTTAGAACAGCTCATGATTAAACATAATAGACATTCATTGAAAAATCATCTGTAGCCTAGATACACATATATATATATATATATATATATATATATATATATATATATGATATATATATATATATATATATATATATATATATATATATATATATTAGCGCTTGAATGGAAACAATTCGCACTTCTTTTACCATGACGACGTTACTTTAAACTAGTTAACTTCATATATCCATAATATTACCGCTAATCTAGGGTCAACTCACGAGTTTTTCAATCCATCTCTGGGGACTTTATGGATGTAATGTTATGCAAAATTCCTACATTTAACAAAATGAGATTATATTAAATGATAATACGACTTATGGCTGTATTATGTACTAAATACATACATTTGAAAAATGTATAACGCTTTTATGAATTTATACTTGTTTCATTTATAATTTATATAGTGCAAAACAGAAGGTATGAAAAAAATATCTTAATTCTTATCAGCGATATTATTCTGTGTTAATGCGGGATAACTTCTCCACCTCTAATAACAAAGATAAAAACACACGCTTTCACCTGGATTAATCCCGAACATACTAAGACCATTAAGAATACGCTACGATTTCATAAAAATATAAAACAGTTGATATAGTTATCTGAAATCAAATATATGTTTAAATATAGAATTTACTCATCTTCATCAACCAAGATAAAACAAAACTCGCGAAATCTATTATTAGAAGTAGAACCATAGAAATGATTTGTAGAATTATCTGCGAAAAATTAAAATGCACGAACTATTTTGATACACGATTTAATTAAGGAACTTGGTGAAATTCGAAATCACTATTTAATTGTAATATAAAACGGATATCTGTTAACATTCTTTAATTATATAAGAAAAATAATACAGCTATGGTGCAATTACTAAGCATCTAGTGACGTCTCTATTAAAATTCAAGTTGTCTTCCCAAATTATTTATAAATTATCTTAGATTTTTACAAGGACATAATTATCTGCATAAAATCTATTCACCGAATTTAACGTTTTATAGTGGAATCTACTTGCAGTGGCGATTTTGGAAGTCTGAAATTGGGGAGAGGGCATTTAGGGGAAAATATTTTCTGCGGAGGAAGAGGGCAATTACAAGCAGGGTCTTCGTTTTCATACTACACTACTATCGTATACAAAACTTGGGAATGAGTTTAGGTATAATATCTTACTTCACTAAATTAAACGGAATAAATTTTAATTAATAGTAGTGGTGTTCTAATCTATTTTAGCTCTTTTTCCGATTCCCAAGCTGCCAAGACAAGAGAGGTTAATTTCAACACAAAATCAAAAGTTTAATTGTAACGTCATAACTAGCAGAACAATGTGATTTGTCTGTTATGATTTTTTCTCTACAAAATGTTTCCGAATCTCGAAAAATAAGTACGAGAAAAAATAAATACGAGAAAAAAATTAAAGGCGAAAATAAAATAATGCAATAGAATTAATGAAAATGCTGCGTGCACCACAGCCGTACAAAAAATAAGCTAAAAATTAAATTATGTTTTCAGCAAAGTCCGACCATGATTTTGGAAATAAGAAAATAATTTAAATAATATACTTTCTTCATATCATTGAAACAAAATCCAAATAGAGTAATTGTTTTGACACAAACTCAAGCTAACAGATCTGCTATATTGCTTCAATTTTACTTCTTTCTCTAGTTAAAAGTTAATGCAAATTGTTTTACGTAAGTATTCATAGAAATTTACATTTGGGAAAGCAGATTGAAATTACGCTCCTACTAGCTCAAAGATGTAAGCTCAATCAAATGGATGGACTCGGTTTTTAGTTGGTAAGTGGATAGTCACAGACGAGTAATTCATTCACTAGGCTGACTGGGAATGCCCGTTTGCTCTTTGATGAAAATTACTATTAAAAGTGGGTAGCTCCACACATTTTCTCTAAATAACATTTAAATTGAATTTTTAAAGATAAAACCTTTACTGGAAACATTTTTTTAGTTTCAATTGAAAGCTAAAAGTTTAAATTTACTATTTCCAATAAGCAAAATATAAGTTATGTTGATTGGAATCTAAAATAATGGTTTGGTATGAATTAACATATCTGTAAAAAAAGATTCATTCTCTGTTTTATAGATTTGGCCGAAAAATATACATCTATGATGAGCTATTTATTTCAAAGTTTGTAAGATTAATGCCATCTTAATCAAATTTACACAACTATTAATTATTTATTGGATGAAATTTAGACTAAAATTATTTCTGGGAAATTTTCAAATATAAGGTTAAATTAGTCTGATTTACACAGGTATTCAGTTAAGTGCCATACGTGATACACGCTTGGGCGATCATGTCTCGAAAGAGATATGTCTGACTGGGCAGAAGATTATCCCGCAGTAGGTTGCCATTGCTTTTTGCAGTAGACTGGTTGCCGACTAAGGCTATAGAACCCAATCTGTTCTGTTATTTAACCCATAACTAGAAGGAAGAGAGGGATTAATAATTTCCCCAAGGGTATTTGTGCGTAAGTGAATACAATGGATTACAACTGGAATTGGAATTGGAATTGGAATTGGAATCGGAATCGGAATCGGAATTCGAACTCGCCTCCCCGGTTTCTCGTTCCGAGCCGATATCCACTGTACCACAACGCACAGGTATTACTTATTCATAATAGGAACTTTAGACTAATACTATTTCTTTATCACATAATGTTGATCGTTCAGACGTTTCCCATAAGATTTGACATGTGACACTGGACAGATGATAGATGAGCTAAGTTTCAATAGTTATCACAAGTAATATATTTGTCAAATATTTTGTCTGCACTTGCAGGCAAAAATTTGGATAAGTATGTTACTTGAAACCTTGAAACATATGACTTTAATGTAGACAAAGAAATTAACATAAAATATTCAAGTACACAAAAAATTAAAAATTATTCAAACTTATTTAAGATTACGATGGCTTGATGATTCATATTAAACTTTATAATTTTTGAGTAGTGAATATATTCTTCACTTACTCACTTCAACTCATTTCGAAAAGTCTTTTTTAAAACATTATAAGTTGCCATAGTTAAAAAATGAAAAATAATTCTTTTGAAATATCATCATTAATTGAAAAGTTTTTCTTCAGAATATAATGTCTTGAATTTATATTATTTATTAACGCAGTTAAAGCTTACCTAAGTAAACAATATGATAGTTTTATGACATTTTTTATTTTACTATTGGAAGTAAATTTTGAGCAAAAATGCTAAATGGTTAAAAAAAGTTTAACTAATGAAAACCAAGTTACAACAAAAACATTTCTGGAATTTCATGAATTTACATGGAGGGGGGATAGCAGGTGGAAAATAATATTGTTACTAAAATATCTTTAAAAAATAATTTAAGAAATAATTTCATTCATTTGTAAAATAATTCTGAAAGTTTGATTTAAAATCTAACTATTATTTGAGTTTCGCAAGAATTTCCAAAACGTATTTTTCACCGAAAAAAAAAAAAAATTAATTACGCAACATTGCATTTTTCATTGTAAACTCTCATGACGATTTCGTTGCACGCTAACTCAATTCAGAACAAGATTTTACCAAAATTTCGAAGGTGTTAGACAGGATTAACTTTTTTTTTATATTATTTAAAATATTTTTTCTTTGCTCTTAATAATGAGATGAATATTTTGATGGAAAAAGTTCGATTTTATTAAGTTTTGTGCCTTTCTTCTTCACGCTATACTGATTTTTTCAGCGATGTAGTTGTGGTATCGAAAAAAGAGATGAACAACAGACGTATGTTCGTTATTTGTTTTTTGTTTTATATTTTGTTACCAAATTCGTTAATTGTTATTATTTTGTTTTTAAAAGCAGGAGCAAAAGGACAGTTACAGTTACCGCTGGCATTTGGTTTATAGTTGAAAATTGTGAATTATGAGCGATTATTTTCGGGATTAACATTTTATCGCTCTCTTCTGACTGACTGATTCATTACAAAGCTACGATTTTCTTTTCTAAAAAGACAGACTATTTCTTTCACTTGGCCATAAATCACTGACTGTTACATATCTACAAATGAATTTTGGAGCATTATTTCTAACTAACATCTTCCTTCAGATTTGAAAATATGACTACTAAATCTCTAACAACACATCTGTATCTATCTGGTTGTTTTATTTATTTTACATTTCTTTCAAAGATTTCTTAGTATATATCCTTTAAAGGCTAAATGAAAAAGTTAACGCAGAGTGAAAGTGCTGAATATCAAATCTTATCAAAATCAGAGTCTGATTAATTTAATAAGTAAAGTTTGGGAGACCAACCGAGGGGCCAGGCAAAATTGGGGGAATTCTGGTCCTACTCCTCGTAAATTTGTCACTGCCTATGTGTGATTCATATTTTTTCGGATCCTGTCCATTAATGAAGTAACGCAATAGATAGTACCTCAGAGGGCCAATTTTGAATTATATTCGTTACCTATATGTACGTGCAAATATCCATAAAACAGAAATGATTAATCCCTTCTAATCTCAACGTAAATAGCAGGAAAATCATATACCTTTTTGTGTCCACCGGTCTGACAGAAGTACAAATATGAATTCAGAACTGTTCACTCGCTATCATCCATGCTGAGTGAGTATCCTGGAGATACTGTTAATTAGAATGTGGTTTCTTTAAGTGGGGAGACGGCTCGAATATGTTCTAATGGACTTTTACTCTTGGTAAACTATTTTTATGGTTTTTTATAACATTTGACAATTAGAAGGGAGCCGGAAATTATGTTGATCTTTATGTGCCGAGGTGAGACACAGTTCTTTATTAGCTATATGATTTTCACAGGCTTTAAATTGTTACATTCAAGTCAAAAACGGTCTGACACAAATAAAAAGCTGTAGTAGTGACTTTATTTGTAAAACCTAAGATTTGACTTGTCTGAAATCTTTTTAGATATAAATATTATAAAATTGAACATTGATGATACTTAGCAGTTTTGGTTTTGATATTAGCATAACAACTGTTTGACCTATTCGTAGAGAGCACCTTTTTTTTAGTACTGTCTTAATCACTTCAACCCTTAGACGGAGGTATGTTATTCACAAGTGTTTGTTTCTGTATTTTACTATCACACCGTGATCAAAATATCTTAAACCACCTAGAAAGATTTGGATAAAACTTCCAGGAATTATTGGTATTCTGACAGGTAGGTGTTGACTAGATTTCGTGTTTGATCAGGTTTGGGATATATTTCGTCGATTATTTTTCCTGTTTTATTACTAATATTTATCTTTTATCTTTCAAATCCCAAATACTCCATTATCTACGGTCAATCATGTTAAATACTGTATTTCATCCGCTGTTTTGTTTTAGGTGCGCATTTAATTTTAATAACGGTTGTGTTCATATTTTGAGTTTTCCCCTTTGAGACCGGTGAAGTTCATTGCAGTTATTCTTTCACATTTTAATAGTAATCACTTGCAAATGCTAAAATAATGTCAGTATTGCCTAGCTGTGGTTTTGCAATATTTTCCCTTTCTAGTTAAAACTATAATTAAAAGTTTTCTCTCAATATAGCAAAAGACAAGATTACAGAGAGATAAACAAAGAAAAGCTATGGTAAATTTATAAAGCTGTACATTTTGACCTTTTATCTGATACTGACAAAAATATATTTTATAAAGAACACATTTTTAAGTGCGTAAATTGCTAATGCCAAATGTTTTACTGCATCATTTCAATTGTGCTTTGTTTGCCTGTAACGAGAACCGAATCCATGAAAGCATTCTGCTGACTAAACTAAATAAGATAAAGAGTTAAATGCTTGAGAATTGCCATGAAACAAAACTAATATTTTTAGAATTGATAACTTTCAAAGCGAAAAGTATAGAAAATGATAAATAGGTAAAATGATTCGCAGGTGGGTGTCTTTTTTGCCAACAGATAAGTTACATTTCTACACTTGTTGTTATATCTGCAAATAATAGAGAATGTCATTTCACTAACTTTTAAATATATTTCGTTAGAAAACCTTTCGTAGTTTTTAATGATATCTGAACATTACAAATGGTGATGCTATAGAACATCTAGCTTTATTCTGAAAATGCACATTGCGTTTAACAAACCAGATTAAATTGGCGTAGAACCTATCATCGTTTTATTTTATTCTTTTTTTTTCTTTTTCTAGATAAACGTGTTCGTTTAAAATCTTTCACGATTCCACTCTTCTTGAAATATTTTATGGGAAAAACAAGTTTTTTTATTACAGAACAAACGATTAAATACGTTTTATAATTTGATATTTTACGAGTGAACAAACTGCGATTCATCATCCATATGTGACATAAAGTTCTCTAATATGCTTCCTGTAAAAATATTTTTTTCCGAGCTACCGTTTGTCATCAAAATTAATATAAAAGATAAATAAGAAAAACTTACACATTATAATAATTTACTCTGTATAAATTGATACCACGTTGGAAAAAATAATGATAATGCGTATGTAACAAAAACGTATGGGCAAATTTTGTTCATGATTATGGCTTTCAAACAAATGAACTTCATCTTTCATTAAGTAAGTTCGGCTACCTCTGTTATATTGTATGTATATTTGAAGAAATAATACCTTATTTTCCGTCTTCAAGAGAGTTATAATGAAAATGGCTATTCATGAAATTAAATATGATCATTTGAGAAATTTAACACCTGGTAACATCGCTGCATATATGTTGAGATTTTTCTAAGGGAAATTTTATCTGTAGTCTGTTTAAGTTTTTGGAAAATAATTTTGTACTTCATTTTGGCATTTTTATTATCTATTTTATTTTTACGTCTCTCGTTTTTTATGCAATAGTATATATAACAAATTAAAATTTCTGTTGTAACCAGTGAAGTAACATGATTCATTGATTTAGTATCCCCCACCTGCTGTTGACATTCTGCTGTTTTTGATGATGACCATGAATTCGATTTTCATTCAGTTTGTTTGTAGTCTTTACGCGTCACTCTCTTCAGTTACCGTCTGTAGGAGGCCTTGTACTTTCATTTCCGTGTCTGCTATCATTAGCATACCTTCCAAACGTATGAGTATTAAAATTCCATATTACATTTTTATAAATCTATATTATACTAGGCTTATATATATATATATATATATATATATATATATATATATATATATATATTGTATATATATATATACTTATCAGCGTACCTTCCGAACGTACATATATTAAAATGTCATATTACATTTATATATATATATATATATATATATATATATATATATATATTGTTTGTCCACTACCGATCAGCCCTCCCTTTCAGCGCTAAGACCGGCTACATAAATAACGAACTCGTACGTATCCGAAAGAAATGCACCAAAGGCGAACACGTTAACACCCACACTGCATTCTTCAAGAAAACACTAGTGACTAATGGTTACCCATATTTCTTTAGGGATCGCCTAGAACGTATAGATAATAAGTGCCCAAGGTGCCACACCCTATCTAACACCTGCTTCCTGAGGTTACCACACTTCATCGAATATATAACATCAAAAATACGTGGAGCTATCCGCAGAGAGGGATTAGACATACAGCTGGCACACTAACGCTCCACTCTTCGCAGACACCTCAACCCCAACCACAGAAGAAACAACAACACCACATGCACACTAACCAACTGCCCTATTGCAGGCACCAGTATATGCCACAACGTATATGTTGTATACCGCATACAATGCGCCAAATGCGATGCATTCTATCTCGGCAGTACTACAAGACATTTACACATTAGAATAAAAGAACATCTACACACGCAAGAGTCGTCATTCTAAACTATTTTTAAAAATGCAAAAATAAGGACAAAACCATAACCATTAATATCTTGGCTAAAGAACGCAACATAGGTAACCTACGCATTAAAGAGTCCCTAATAATATCTAAATTACAGCCGCCAATTAATAGTCGACAAGAATTAAACCTAGATTACACCAAGACGCACACAACATGCACTTAACACACACACACGCAATCAGTAACAAAAAGCACACACACACTTCTTTCTCCCATATAACAAACCGCTAACCAAGCTAAAGCACACACGCACGCACACACACACACACACAGATAAATTAAATAAGGTAGATTTAATTACAATACTACACATAGCCTTTACACACAGAGAAAATAGATACAATAACCACGCTAACACATTTTCTACCCCCCGGGCTGTAGTAGCAGAGGTGCCCATAACAAACCACGTACCAGGACAGAACACACACACACACACACACACATAAAAGTAGATTCAATTACAGCACACACAACGAGCAAACACCACCAGATAAATCAGACAGATAAGACAACAGCAATGTAACTGATATTTTTGACCCGGTCAAAGTCACATCAACTCCCAAATCCTACGAACTGATTCCATCAGACCAATAAAAATCTCAACCTGAATACACACACATGCACACTCACTCAGACACGCACGCACACACACACATACACACACACATACACACACACACGTACAGCAGCAGTAGATAAAGTTAGCCTTTCATAGATGGGCAGCTAAAAAGCACGGTCATTCTAAGGATTTCTGATGATGAGATTGTAGTCTCAAAATATCAAACAGGTCATACAAACACCCCCCGACCTTCCTTCACATACAACTATTTTACACAATGCTTCAAACAAATTACAAAACTTTACTATATATATATATATATATAACACTAGATTATTATACTAGACATGTTGGAAAGAAAATGGTATTCGTCTCCTCGGTATGACGATAAATTTCATCCGGCAGCAAAACCTTTGATTAAGAGGTTGTGAGTAGCATAGAAGCACCTCTTAATTGATTTTATTCCCAGAATCACCCAGACCCAGGGTGATAGCACCTGTTAGGTACACAGTTATGGACAAATTTAAGAAAAGATATTACTAGAAATACATTTTTGTAACTGTTTATATTACCAGTAATGCATTATCGAAGGAAAAATATGTTCATCAGTACATTTTTTGAAAAGAATATTACCAGCAATACTACGAAATTATCCTAAACATGTTATTAGCATTTTTAACTCATTGAGGATGATGGGCTGTAAATCCAAACAAAGAAAATTCATTTTTTTCAATAACCATAACCGCCACTGGTACGCAGGTTGTGACAATGAGAAATAACATAGTAATGTACATCGGATGTTGACTAAAACATGAGATACGGATGTGTATCAAGTCGTTAGATGATGACAATTGACGTTACTGTTAAATTCTTGGAGATTGTAGCTATCAGGAAAGCAAGCAAACGGTAGAGGACTTTTGGAGTAGAAGAGGCAGTTACAGTTAAGAATTTTGACGATGAAAGTGTAGACCTTTGATGACAATCTAAAAGCAAATACATAGCAGGCACGGGAATGAAACTACAAGGCCACCTACAGAAGGTAGCTGAAGAGATTGTCAAGAAAGGACTGCATATGTGGTTGGAGAACAAAGAAAAAAGTTTAGTCAGTGCAGTTGCTAGGATAATATTTGTTGAAAGACAAAGAGAAGCCACATAGTAAATTTATAAACGTTCAAAATTGATTTTGCGGATCAAATGTTCCTGGCCCGACACAGTGATCTAAAATTCTTAGTAGTAGATGTAGATATGAATTCGATGTAGTCATTCAATTTGAGATTATTTGAGAGAATGAAACCAAGATGTGAAGTGTTTTGCTCTCTAGAAAACTAGCGTCATCCATACTGATGGGAGACAAAAAACTTTCCCAGTAATAGTTACAGAAGGTAGCTTCGTTTGGGAGGCATTACATTTTCGAGATATTTCCTTACCCATTAAATCATGGATTGTAGGTTATTTTGAACAGCAGTAGTCAGGTTTACTTTGTCAGCTTTGGCAGATTTCTATATTGAGACGAGAGTAAATGCTGGTGTAATCTGTATAGATGCCTACTAGAAAGAATATTTGTTTGCTAAATTTGATTCGTGAAATTATCTAAAAAAGATATGTTCACAAATCAGTCACCCCTATTTAGTTGCAGATCAACTTCATTTTAATTGATTTGGTTTATTGGTCTTTGAATAATCGAGGATTTTTGTCATTGATAATTAATATTATTGCTTATACTCACTTGTTGTTATTGACTTTCAAAACCAGCATTAAGTTGTTACTTTGAGATTAATTGAGATGCCTCTTCAAAATTCCACCGATTTGCTTAGTGTCTATTTCAGTTATTAATTCTAAGAATAGCATCTATTTCTTGCTAAACTATTCTAATGTTTTATTTTTTATCCTCGTTACAAAGTTCATACGGCTTGTTTCGGTTGCTGCGCAAATCATGGCGAAACCTGCCATTTTTATACAGAATATACTAAACATTTCACAACGAATTTTAAAATATTAAAAAAAAACATATATATATATATATATATATATATATATAAAAATTGTGATTAAATTATTGTCTAACCGTTTAAAAAATCTAAGCCTCCACCATGTATCTTATCCAGACAAAATTAAAAAGTGTCATGACTAGACCTAAGCCATCCGGCTACCTTTCATAACCCAATATTTAACCCTACATGGTTACACAATTATAAAAGTTGATTGAACATCTTTGACACATCTAAATGCATTTCCTCTAACAGCTACTCCCTAATTTTCTAAATAACCCGAAATTCATCGTATATATTCAAAAGGAAATGGTTTTCACAATTTATTTTAACATATCACCTGCAGAGAAACAGTTTCATTTTTGAACATAAACATTTTCGTGTAGTCATATTATGCTTTTATAAACCATTGCGATAATAAAATTACAATATTAAGTTTTACTCTAAATCGAACACTTTTTATGAAAGTATATACTTGAAATGTGATTTTTTTAAATCTACGTGTTCTTTCACTTGTTTGTAATATATATATATATATATATATATATATATATATATATAATATCTATATATATATATATATATATATATATATATATATATATATATATATATATAGTTGTTGCACTGAGGAAGTTTCATGAATCATTTGTGTTTATTAATTTCTGAAGGCGGTAGATGTATACAGATAAATTTAGATTTAACTAGTATTAATTGTGTTCAGTTCTATGCAAGAACAGTCAAGTCATTCATTTGAGCGTTTTACTTCGTCATCGCTACTGGAATAGTATGGAAAATGCTTAAAATTGCATAGATGTTTATTTTATTTTCTATACAACGTAACCCCCACGACATCCATACTATTTTTCTAACATTTCAGTCAATAGCTGATTTCCTCAAGTTTTGGCCTAAATAAATTAAAATTTAGTGTTTTTTAACCCGAATTTAAAACTATCACAGAGGAAAGATGGGCTAAATAGAAAGTGTTCGAATGAAAAAAAAAAAAAACTAAATACAACCTAGCTAAATTAAAACAATTTTGGTAACCGTTCAGTGAAACATGCCGGATCAAACGGCAGTTTTTCTTACAAGGAGAGCTCAGATTCAATCTCTGCCAGAGGTACATTCGTGCCATTTCATTTCTTGACTGTGCCGACCAATAGACTTAATGAACATCATTTAGTATCAAAAAATTTAACGCTTAATTAAATTAAGAGACCCGATGATAATAATGCTAAAATTAGAAGTGTAAAAATAAGCGATTAAAAATAAATCCATTCATTTTTGTCAATGAATATATGAGGACGACTTTTGTATTCGTTTGTCTATTTTTAGGCATTCATAATACAGCGCGTTCATGTTATAAGGCCAAAACTATAGACAGATATATACTTACATTGCCGATTAAGCACAATTGAAATCATCTCTTCAGAAAGAAATCTTAATATTACCAAATTCGTATCAACTTTGTATCTTTATAAAAACGGAAGATTACAAGGTGCATTTTAGATATTTAATGCATTTTATTATCTTTAAGGCAAAAAATTTCTCGCAAACAAAATTTAATATGTGCTCTGTACAGAGATCGTGCTCCAGTTGAGAGTTCTCTAAATTTACAGTTGGTAGCCTCATTAATTGAGAACGCTCAAGATGACGACCAAGTCAAGACATTGATTGAGAATAACATTACATAGCGCTAGAATTTGCAGAAACAATACATTTACCAGAATCTATTAAATCTCTACTCTGCTTGATTACCACGTAATCTGAGTGAATTAATATTTAGATCTCATTTGTCTTGCGGTTTCATGTCGAAACGCAAAGAAAACCCACGTTTTTAAAGCAAATTATAACGGGTGGTGAGAAATGGATCTTTTACAAGAATATTTAACGAAAAAGCTTGGTGACAAAAAACAACAGCTAGCTTTACTCAAACCAAATATAGGTTTTTATCCTAAGACAGTCATACTGTGCATCAAGTGAGATTAGAAAAGAATTCTGTACTTTGAGCTTTCGCCAAGTTACCAGTTAAATGATTTTAAAATGCACTGCTCTCAGCTTGATATATTAAAGCCAGTAATTCAAGGGAAACGTCCATAATTGACTAAAAGTCTAAGTGATGCTATTCCTCAGCATAATAGCAGACATCACATTTCTTTGGCAACCTGGCAAAAACTGCTGCAGCTTGACAGGAATGTGTGTCCCATGCCAGTACATTTACCAGATATTGTTCGTTCGTATTTTCATTTATTCAAGTAAATTATTTAATTGTATAGTTGACATAGAAAATACATTAATGCGTTCTTTGCAGAGAAACCACAGATATTCTGGGAAAACGAAATCTTTAATTCTAAAGCAAAAAAGTTGTTCAACAAAATAGTTCGTAATTAGTTCGAAAAATATTTAATGGCATCATTTTATTTTGTTTAATTTCCATTAAGAATGGTAAGAAATTTCCGGAGAACCCAATATTTTGGATTAAATTGACGTTTATTAACCACTTTTCCTGCCCTCAGCATTTTTCCGATATATATTTAATTTTAATATATCACAATTTTCCCTCATATGGGTTTCCTCAGAAGAATATTTTTCGTTGAAATTTACTGTTTCAAACATAACTATAGGTCGGCATATTTATATAATTTTTAACAGTTTACCCATTGTTGGATATCTAAAAGCAAAAAGTCTTTAGTATTGTAAAAATATTTGTTACGGGTGAATGTTATATTAATGATTTTTTGTGAATAACAATGATTTTCGAAATAGAAGTCCTACGATGTAACACATAACATGAACAAGAAGTTGGATTCATTTTTTCTTGTATACGAATGAACATTGTCACCAGTAAATTTATTCTCATAAACTGTTTTGGCATAAATACTACTACTACTATTAGAAATAATAATAATAATAATAATAATAATAATAATAATAATAATAATAATAATAATAATAACGTCGCACTACCAACCAAGTCTGCGGCAAGAACTAAGGTAGGTCCTGACATGTTGTTATGCCTCCATTTCATGTATTTTCTATATTCCCCTATCATCCCTAGCGTTACATAGACAAAGTTCTCCTTAGTGTGTTGGCTGTATTTAATAAGACAATTTTGTATATCTCTTAAGCTGAGTTTTCCAGGGATTCTTTCAATGTGTTGTTTTGTTCCATTTTTTTATCATTCCAAGTGCACCTACTATCACTGGCACAACTCTTGTTTTCAGTTTCCACATTTGTTCTATTGCAATTTCCAGGTTTTTATACCTTGACAGTTTTCAAATTTCTTGGTTGCTATGTTACAATCCGCTGGACAAAACATAACAATCAACAGACAAGTTTACTCTTTCTGGTCTTTAACAATATTGTCAGACCTATTTGCTTCATTTTTCTGTTTGTGTAGATAGTGCAATCCCATAGAATGGTGACATCTATTTCTGTAACCGGTGTTGGGTGATGTTTATCCAGTGTTTGTTTCCAGAATTTCCAAAGTGTTTGCACATTGTCCAATGTAAACATTGCTCCACTCTATCGTGGCGATATTTATATTCATTGGGGGCAAGTACAGAACAGCCTGAGATTAAATGGTCAATTGTTTTTGTGTGTTTATCGCAAAACCTGCATTTTGGATTCATATTATTATGTATAATATTTGCCTGAAAGTTTGTAGTGAAAAGACTTTGGTCTTGCGCTGCTAGAATAAAGCCTTCTGTCTCAGACTTTAATCCAGATGCGCGTAACCATCGATGAGTATTAACTTTATCAACATTGGATTTATTGGCACGTTCTGGATATTGGCCATGCAGAGTTTTGTCTTGCTAGCGTTGTTTCATCTGTTCAAGAGCTTCATCTTTGGCTTTCATTTTCATATTTATGCCGCAATATTTGGTTCTTGGCTTCTGTTTTACTTTTCTGCAGAATCTACTAACTGTAAATCTTGTTTGTATTTACTGCTTTCTTTTATTTTTGAATATTTTTTCTTTCTTTCTTCATATGCCTTACTAATTGTATCATCCAGTCCTTTGCTGTTTCTATGTATGTTAGTAAGCCAATAGTTGTTGTCTTGTATGACAATTCTAGCTGAATAAGACCTCTTCCACATTCTATACGGGTTATGTATAGACGGTCTACATCAGCCTTTGGATGATGGATCTTATGCTTAGAAAGAAGCTTTCTTGTTTTGTTATTATTATTATTATTATTATTATTATTATTATTATTATTATTATTATTATTATTTCTTTTGATTATTGTTGTATACACATTTTCTTTCTGCGTCTCAAAGTAACTATCAAATGTCAGTAATATTTTCATGACATTGTCACTGATTAGCTTTATAAAAAATACAACCTACTCTCACATATTATACATAGATGAAACTTTTCGCAATATTTAAGCTGTGCTTGCGATAACAATGTTTTGTAAATTCATTAGGTATTTAAGCATTTGCTGATTATACGAGGGTGGCTTGAAAAGTTTGTGAAAGTGAGATGCAAGAGCTATGAAATCATGTGTCTGCTTGTTTCAACTCCGCTTATAAATAACTGTGTTGTTTGCCCCAAGGTAAACTGACAATGGACTGTTCAAGTAAAACTTCAAAATCAAATAGCAGAGACTTTTCTTGAAATTGAATAAAATCTGTCTACGTAGTGCTGCTTTTCAAGTGCAGTAAAAGGGTTTAGCTTTTAAGGACATTCATGTTGACATGGTACCTACGGTAGTGGATGAAGCTTCAGTTTTATCAAATGTGAACAGGTAGATCTTGCCCCGCTCTCCCTAGGCGGAGAAATGCGGCAGACGTCCTACTCCTGCTTGTAAGGTAGTTTAGTTGATTCTTTTCTACATTCCTTGTCTTGTGCTGAAGAAATTTTTGTCTGTTTTTATTGATAGTGCAATCGTTTTTTGTTTTTTTTTTGTCTTTTTATTGGCTGAGAGAAGGACGTATAGATTTTTAAAATTGGCTGGGATCTCTACTGTGTGGAGTAAGTTTCGGGGATAGAACTGAAATAAATAATGTTTTGGTTGCAGTAATTTTTTTCCGGGGGACACGGATAGAAGCCGAAAGGCAAGATGCAATCATGTGGGTTTCTAATTTTTCAATTTTTCTTTTAGCAGCTAGATCTTCAATATATTCTCAAATGAGGCTGATTTCAAGCCGGAGCATCACTCTTTACGCTGGTAGAGAGTAGGGCTGTAATGACCTAACGGACTATCACAATTTTGAAAGATCATCCCCGGTTAGTCAGTCGTAGAAGGAATCCAATACGTGACCGAATGATCTGCGATAACCTTCGGCGAAACCTCAAATATTCATCCAGCTATGGTCATAAAATTCGGTTCTTAGCATTATATCTTTCTTGATTACATCTTTACCAGCCATCGCAACACGGTCTTCTGGCGTGGCCAGCAAAATATCTATATTTGAGCCCTTAAGCGTTTTAAAACAGTAAAATCAGTTTTAATTGTAACTAGCCTTAAGTCACCGAAAAGTAGAAACGTAAGTCGCGGAAATTACTCATTTCTAACCAAAAACTATATATCGATAATTCAGTAATGAATTATAGCACACTAACTACTGAGGTATCATACATCATTAGCTAAAAATCTGCCTCCCTCTACCGAGCGTCCTTAGCTCAGAGGTAAAATCGCCGACTAACGCCAATTCGGCCGGGTTTCTATTCTGGGTAAAAGAAATCGGATGTCTAAACGTACTGATCAGTTGTGATAGAGCGAAACAGATCTGTCTGCAGATGTCTCTCTCTATATATATATATATAACAGTTTCTTTTAAACTCACTCTCTGAACGCTTTCTTGTTGTCTGGATACTCAAGCAACGTTTATCTCCAAATATATAAATATATTATCAATCGTTTTCTTCTGTGTTATTTAGTTTTGTTTTTTTCTCTTTCTTTAATATTGTCTGGTTTTTTTTTCATATTGTAGGACACTTAGTAATTATTTATGGTGTCTGACACAGAATCTTCGTAACATCTTTTCCAAGTCTCAAGCTGATTTATGCCACAGTAGATACTACAAACTGATTTCGATCCCTTTCACTTTCAGAAAAATTGAATATATCATAAACCTATTCACGATGTACGGAGGTATCTTGCCATGTGTTAAGTATGAAGTAATGCATTTTCTGAAGAGGCTTTATACCACTATGAAGTAAGATTTCAGGTGGGATTCCATCAAAAGCAGCTTTTATTCTCTGGTTTTATAGATTCATTCACGTGTAGAGTGAGCCAGCATTTTTTTTATATCAAGCTGAAAAAGGTTGTGAATAAGAACCCAACTGGCTACTAACAGACAGTGAGAAATCAATGTAACATAAGCGCCATCATTGTTTGACATGATTAGAATCTTTAACTATTACTGAGTAATTTTATACTTAAAAGGTATAAACGATGAACATTTTGGCGTAGACAATTGTTCTGTGAATTCATGCAAAATCGTTAAGTTTTTAACTTTTCGCCTACTTCTATTCTTTTAGACAATTCTTGCCATCACTTATTTCATTCTTCAGAAATTATGCTGTATTAATAATTTAGCATCATTAAGAGACTGGTGTTACATTGTTCTGGCCTTATCAGATACACCCATACACTTTTGTTGTGCTTGTTCCCCGGCTCTAGAAGCTGTCTAATTTCCGGATTATATTCATCAAAACAATCCCGATGATTTCGTTCAAGATAACCAAGAATCTCGATACACTGATTATTTAAATTGATCCCTAGTCCAATTAAATCTGGTAGTCTCAAAGATTCATTGAAGTTACCGTATCACTTTCGGATTCATAAGCTTAGACTTATTCAAATGATTAGGGACTTTTGAGCTATGCTTCTGACTAAAACCTTTTTACGCATGACCCGAAGTTTCACAATCAACAGCTCTCACAGTTTTCTCAGGACAATCACATTGAATATCACGTTAAGGAGTGACAGAAAACGATGTAACCATGTTTAGACCTGGGATATATTTATGTCACTTTATGAATTTCTTTTATACTAAAAAAATTATTTGCAAATAACAAGAAAAACTTAGTGCATAATTCAAAAATGTTGACTCTGCTTATCTTGCCAATAACATATTTGCTAACTCAATCACTGGTGTGATAATCCTGACCTAACCTATCTCGGAACAGAATTATTTCATTAGCTACAGGTATCTTCATCAGTATTGTTCTGACTTTTTGAAAAAATGTTAAGATCAAATAATTTCAGCTTGTAAGAGTAAAGGAATAGACGGAAATAGTATTCATGTAAAGATTATTTTGAATAGGAACATTTAATTACATAATTCTATCGCTAAAGCCTTCAAGAAATTTTAGATGAGCTCAAACTTGAACGGAAATGAGTTTGTTTTTCTTTGATTTTTAATAATTTTTAATAATGTTTAATTTTTAATAATTTTTAGTTTCCTTTTGTTTATTTTATTTTTCGTTCCTTTGTCACTAACTTAAGTAGTTTGTGTAAATGATTTTGCTATACAAGGCTCTTTTCGACATGTACAAAGTTAAAACTTAGTAAACTTCAGTTACTCATTCCTGTTTATTTTTTCTTTTCCTTTTTTTTTAGTTGGAATAGATAGTTCATACTATCACCCGGTTACACACTCCACCCACTTCTTTTGAACAAGAGTAGAGGTGATCGCCTTGTTTCTTGTTCAGGAAGGGGTTCCCGGTTAATTCCCCTTCTTCGGTCTTAGTGTTAGTTCAGCTGAAAGCTCTTTGCAGTTACGGAGTATGGTGACAACGCCTTTACATTTTGAGGGTACCGGGTTGGCAGTTTCCTGGTTGTGGTTCCGACTGGCAGTTAGGAGCCCGAACTCTTGCGTAGCGTCTTGAGAGGCTGCTCTGATCAACAGTTGAATAATACCGGGGTTCTTGTAGTGCTATATCGCGCATGGAAAGGCGTCCCTGCATGAACGTTCGGTGGGCAACCCCGAGGCCACACTATGTTTTAGATCGCGCCAGTCTCCATCCTTCATAAGCTGCAAACAAGTGACCGACTGATTCTAATCTAAGACCTCTCCTTAACTGAATCACTAAGAACAAAAGCAAACATAAGAGCAAAACAAAACCAGCTAGTCTGAAAACGCCCAAACCCGTCTGTATCTCTTTCATTAACATACGTGGTATCCGCACTAACATCCTCAGCGTAGATTCATTCCTTACCACTAACTCACCTGATATCTTAGCCCTATGAGAAACTAACCTTAAACCTTCTATTTCCTCTTCTGAATTTTACGTTCCTGGCTACCTTCCCCTCTTCAGGAAGGACTGCAATGTTCATATGCATGGGCTTGGCGTGTATGTCAGCGAACACCTCCCACTAGCTAGGGTGAAATCTCTTGAATCCCTGGATCAATCTTTCATGTGCTTCCTTCTCTCGCTTCTAAGCTCGATTAGCTATCTCTTCTTTCACTACAGCACCCCTTCCTCCTCTGACTGTTCGTTACTTGACAGCATCTCTGACAATGTCGACAAAGCCATTTCTTCCCATACCTCTGCCCATATATTTGAGTTTGGTGACATTAAGCCCCACCATACCAAGTTGCTGGAGAACTCTGTCACCGTCTCTGCTGGTGTCCACACCATGAATTTTTCAATCACCCAATTCCTTACGCAAGTGGTGGACTTCCCCACGCGTTTCTCCGACAACCTAACGGAAGGGACTCACTACTAGAACTCTGCTTCACTTCCATCCAAGACTCTTGCACTGCCAGACAGCTCTGCCCACTAGGAAACTCTGATCACACCGTAGTTTCCGTCAACATTTCATTCCACTCCCACCCGACCCAAGAAACCCAGATCAGTAGAATATCCTACTACTACCAAAGAGCAGACTGGGATTCGTTCCGAAACTTCCTCTGTGACGTCCCATGGAACAACGTTGTTAGTCTACCCATCGAAGAATGTGCATCCGAGGTTTCCTCCAGGGTTAAGGCTGGCATCGATGCATTCATCCCTGCCAGGAAATTACTGCTTAAGTCTCATTCGTCTCCATGGTTCTCGCCCGCTTGCTCGGCCGCCAGTGCCCACCGGAAGCATTTCTTCCGACGTAAACGTAGCTATGCGTCGGACCAAAACAGGCGCCTTTTCGCTTCAGCTCCTAATAGGTGTAATAAAACACTTAACGAAGCTAAGATTTTGTTTGCTGCCAGAATGAAACAACGCATAACATCCGCTGAGTTCAGCGCCAAATAATACTGGCGACTCTGTAAAAGAGTACTTAACAAGAGCAAGTCCACAATACCCCCACTAATCAATAATTTTGAGGTCCTCACCACCTCAGCAGACAAAGCTGAATGCTTTGCACGGAGATTCTGGAACAATTCGAGTTTGGACTGGTCTGGGGTTCTTACACCCGATTTCCCACCGAGAACTGAGGCTCAACTGAATGACGTCCACATTACACCCTCGCTTATCTCTAAGATAATCTCAAAACTTGACCCTCACAATGCGAGCGGAGGTGACGGAATCCCAATCATAGTCTTAAAGAAATGTGCCCCTGAACTCTCCTCTGTCCGTTCTAAGCTCTACAGTTTCTGTCTCTCTGCTTACTGCATTCCAGCCTGTTGGAAATCTTCCTCTGTACTTCCTATATTTAGAAACACTGGAGAACCCAATTATTATTATTATTATTATTATTATTATTATTATTATTATTACCATGTAATATATAAATTCACCTTTGCAAATTAATTTAAAAAAAACAAATAATATCTTCCTTGGATATTTCTCACTTTTCGGACTCACATATACGTCGTCTATTAGCGTTGTTTCTCTCTTCATACCGTATTTTCATTTTCATTTTGGACTGAGAGATCCATTTTTTCTTCGTTTTAATGACACAACTAACTGTTGAAAGGTTGACACCAACAATATCCGAGATCTCTCTTTAAGGCTAGCCAATGTCTTCGTGAAACCATACAATTTTCGTACGATTTTTTGGAGAAAAATCCAATGGAGACACAGTCCGGTGGGCAACTAATCGACAGTCAAAACAATAGTGTCTAGCTATGATAACATCTGATACAATCACGGATGATGCCATATTTCTCAAAGCCAAATGTATTTTGGCATACAGCCCGAAAAGCAGATTCATATTACTTCACGTTACTGCAAATGAGCTAAACTGAGGGAAAAAAGAAATCAATTACACGATGTAACTCCAATGGATTTCAAACTGCGCGTATATTGAAAGATAGGAAATTAGAGCAGTTGTTTATTTTTTTTATCATTTCACCCCACGCAAGGCATTCCACTGCCACTATTGCGGTTGGGGTTACATAGGGGAATGTAAATGAAAAGAGTCGTTAGATATATGAATTTTCAGAAGTGGGGTGATAGATAGTTGGGTGGGTGGGAAGAGTGTTTGAAAGAATGGAGGCGAGTTAGTTTGTTAGGAGGTGTCTATTGACCTTACATATAAACTCCTGGAGATTGTAGCCGTCGGAGAAGCAGTCATGTGGGAGGGAATTCCACAGTCGGTAAGTACGAGAAAAGGAACTGGATTAGAAGTTAGGGTTGCATTTTATCGGTTTCACTGTTGCTAGTATAGTATCTCGTGCAAATTCGAACCTAGGAGTGATCTAAGTTCATCGGAGCAGAGGTCGTGAAAGTATTTATAGAAGAGACACAGGGAAGCCACGTCGTGCCGGTGAGAGAGAGACTGTAGGCGGTCTGCTAAGACGGTATCAATCACATTACAGACCATCCGCTCTACCTTGTCGAGAAGCCCAAGGAGAATTGCAGGGGCACCCGACCAGATATGGCAACAGTAGTCAATGCACGGGCGGATCGTAGATTTATAAATGTGCAGGATAGATTCAGACGGAAAAAACCTCCGGGCCCTGCACAGAGAACCGACTTTCTTAGCCGCGGATTTAGCAATGGATTCGATATAGTCATTCCACTTGAGGTCCGCTGAATATGAGAGCCCAAGGAGGCGCAGTGTTTTACTCTCTGGGAGGCAAGCCTGGTCCATTCTAATGGGAGGTAGGTGCGGTTGTCTATGATGGTTAATTGATAGTAGCTTCGTTTTAGGAGCATTAAAATTTACGAGACATTTCTTACCACAGTCCACTACGGATTGGAGGTCCTTTCCAAGCTCGGCTGCAAGGTTAGCTTTGTCGCCCACACCAGATCTTGGATCGAGGCGAGAATAAACTGTGGTGTCATCGGTGTACATACCTACTTGGGATCTTATGGCATCAGGGAGATCATTAATGTAGATCGGAAAGAACGTAGAACCTAGAATAGAGCCTTGAGGCAACACCCGCGTTCGTATGGTAGTTCTGGGAGGCATGTCCGTTTAATACCACTTTCAATGTGCGGTTAGTTAGATAGGAATGACTGGATCAGTTCAAACAATAGTCCAGCTATACCATAGCTCCGCAGTTTGCATAGAAGGCCAGCATGCCAAACTGTATCGAACGCTTTAGAGATATCCAAGGCGACGGTTCGGGCGTCGCCATTCCTGTCGAGTGCCTGGTATATATACTCGGTGATAGTCGTTAGTATATCAGCAGTAGACCTGGTGAAGCGGAAACCGTACTGATTGTCCGAGAGGAGCCAGTGTGCTGTGAGGTGCTGAATCATCTCGGCGTTGATAATGGCCAAAGATCGGAAGAAGGCTGATAGGGCGGTAATTTGCGGGGTCCGAGGGTTCTCCAGTGTTTCTAAATATAGGAAGTACAGAGGAAGATTTCCAACAGGCTGGAATGCAGTAAGCAGAGAGACAGAAACTGTAGAGCTTAGAACGGACAGAGGAGAGTTCAGGGGCACATTTCTTTAAGACTATGATTGGGATTCCGTCACCTCCGCTCGCATTGTGAGGGTCAAGTTTGAGATTATCTTAGAGATAAGCGAGGGTGTAATGTGGACGTCATTCAGTTGAGCCTCAGTTCTAGGTGTTGAAATCGGGTGTAAGAACCCCAGACCAGTCCAGACTCGAATTGTTCCAGAATCTCCGTGCAAAGCATTCAGCCTTGTTCGCTGAGGTGTTGAGGACCTCAAAATTATTGATTAGTGGGGGTATTGTGGACTTGCTCTTGTTAAGTACTCTTTTACAGAGTCGCCAGTATTATTTGGCGCTGAACTCAGCGGATGTTATGCGTTGTTTCATTCTGGCAGCAAACAAAATCTTAGCTTCGTTAAGCATCTTATTACACCTATTAGGAGCTGAAGCGAAAAGGTGCCTGTTTTGGTCCGACGCATAGCTACGTTTACGTCGGAAGAAATGTTTCCGGTGGGCAATGGCGGCCGAGCAAGCGGGCGAGAACCTTGAAGACGAATGAGACTTAAGCAGTAATTTCCTGGCGGGGATGAAGGCATCGATGCCAGCCTTAACCCAGGAGGAGACCTCGGATGCACATTCTTCGATGGGAAGACTAGAAACGTTATCTTAGAGACAAGCGTGGGTGTAATGTGGACGTCATTCAGTTTTATTGTATTAATGGCTATTCTGATCGTGTGTAGAGTAATTATTGTAATATGTTTAATATATTTTTGATTGCTTTCATTTAGAATGTATGTAGATATGATTAGCATTATGTTTTACATAGGTAGGTACTGTTAACTAAACAATGTGTAACATCTAGAAAGTAAATTCCTTTTTTAAGTTAGTATCCATTATTATTTTAACATTAAAATTCTCCAATATTCTATTTATCTATTTACGGATTCTATTAAATTTTGAGTTAGTTGAATTACGTATGATCATGATACAACCATCTCTATACAATCCAGTGTCTGTTATACTGACATCAAGATGCGCAGTGAGATTGTACAAAATAAAAAAAAAATAAAACATCTGATGATTCTGCAGAATCTAGTGCTTCCATGTCAGTCGAATTAGGGAACAAACTCTAGAGAGAGAGAGAGTCAAATGACATATCAAACATAGTATTATATTAACCCATGGGTGCAATACCACAGAAGTCTTTAATTAGCTCAAACAAATTTAAAAACATACATAAATTCTCAGTTATTCAATTCGATATAATTGGTTGATACCCATTTTAAATTCGAAGTAATTTTCTACTATTGATTGAACTTTGCTTCAGAAATTTCGGACCTCAGTAGTGTAGAAAAATATAATTTTAAACAAAACAATCCGCCCTCGTCCATAATAACGAACAGTAGATAAAATCTAAAATTGTGGACTAATTTGGTATTGGCATGGAAGCACTGGATTCTGCAGAATCGTCTGACCTTGTAGATCGTTTTAATTTGTAGAATATTACTGCTCATCGTGATGTCAATATAAACAATATTGGTATGTATAATTTTATGTCTTGATTTTACCAGCATACCTTATCTTTCAATAATAAAATATATAGTACTTCTACCTGTCATTCTAAATACTACTGGCAATTTGAAGATGCACATAAAACTGTTACAATGTAAACATTATTACATGAAATATGGTTCCTTTATTTAACTAAATATAATACAAATTCCAGGAAGTGACTTTCTTAAACAACGTAATGAAATCACTTTTTTGGCCAGCATGGTGTCTTTCCTATTCTTAAACATATCTTGAATTATCTCAATTATATCTCAATATTTTCACTGTTTGCATTTTATATTTTTTAAAAATATGCTTATTTAACTGGAAATTTTTATTTTTTTATTTTCTGTTTTTAATCAATTCACCCCGAGCAAGGCAGAAATGCCACTGATGATCGGGTGGCTACATAAATGTAAAAAGATTAATTAGAAAAGAGTGAGGAGTACAAACTAGTTAGAAAGGAGCAATCGAAATCTGAGAATGCAGGGAAGGATATACGGAGTGGGGAGAGAGCTAGAGTCTTGTGGTTAGTAGATGAGTATTGACTTTGCATTAAAATTTCTGGAGGTTGTAGCCGTCAGGAAAGCAAGAATATGGGAGAGAGTTCCACAGGCGGGAAGTGCGAGAGAAGAAGCTGCAGGAGGAGAATTGTCGTCTGCATTTGGCTAACCTGACTGTGAATGGGTGGGACCCCGTTGCCAGTCTGATTGCACGAGTAAACACCTGCTGAGGAGGCACCAGTGACTTAAGTTCGTCCGAGCAGAAGCCATGAAAGTACTTATAGAACAGACAAAGGGAGACCATATTTCCACCGTGGGGAAGTGGCTACAGTCGATTTGATGTCATTCTTTTATTTACACTTATGCGCAAATTAAATTTCGATTTTTTTATTTAAATTTTCATTTTAATTTTAATGTTTATATTTTTACATTGTTATTTTATGTTGCTTATGAGGTTATGTTTTTAAATTTACACTATTTTTGTTTATTTTATCTTTTCCACTGTTTTGATTTTTCCTTGCTAATCTTTCTTTTTGCTTTTTCTTCTATTTCGATCTATCTGTTTTGCTTTTCTCTTTCATCTGTTTCTCAATTTTCCGGTTCAATATTTTTGATATGTGTAGCTTTCAATGGTGAATACTGAATTACTACTGTCTATCAGTCGTACACACACCATTTTAAAGGATATAACCTCCCAAATGCGTTTAATTAATCTCATAGGCTAACCTATTTATTCTTATCGTTTTATTTACTTTCTATTTTTATTTGATATTTGTTTTTTTTAATCTTTCTATCTGTACTGTAAACAAAAAAATCAACATAATTTACTGTATGTAGTTAGTGTTTTAAATGGTAAATAATGTGTGATCATTAACTTTTCCATGTGATATTATGAAGTTCTTTCTTTTGGGAACATATATTATACATAAAAAAATTTCTTCAAATGCTTTGTTTTATACATGCGCGTTTGTCTATACTTTTAGTCATTTTTATGGATGAATGTCTTTTTACGTGTAAAATGCCTGTTGTGTTATGTATGATATAGAGAAGTGGCATGTGTTATATACAGAAAATTGTATGCTAGTTGTTAGCGTGTTCATATTTAATATTATTGAGTTGTTTCTTTTCTTTTTTATCAATAAGGCCTACATTACTTTTACTGTTTTTACTTTTTTATATTTTTTCGATGATACTCTGTTATTTGTATTGTCAACAAGTATATTCCGGATAGCGTTTGTTAGGTAACCGTGTGTGTTTAAATGTGATCGAGTTGTGCTCCGTTCAGTGAGACCGAGAACCACCAACCCTATCCAGAAGAAACCTTTGATATTTAATTAGATACTGGCTGATTTCTTAATATCCGTGTTTTAGTTAAGCCAATACTCTATTCGAACAGTGAACTCTATTCCTCTCTTCACTCACTATTTCTCTCTCTCTCCACATACACACACACACACACACACACACACTCTCTCTCTCTCTCTCTCTCTCTTTATATATATATATATATATATATATATATATATATTCAAAATAATAACTAAATAGACTCTGCAAGTATCTAAATCTTAATTTTATACTAAGATAAACTTTAAGAAAAACCAATAACAAACAGAACCTAATTCCGTTACAATTCGGTGCACTAAGGCGTTGGATAAGAGGGGGGAAAAAAAGAAATCCGCGGAATAAAGACAAGACATGCGATACTCCGCAGTAAAGAAAAAAACCCCAAACGGAACCAACCACAAAAAAGAAAAAGTGCTCGATACAAAGTACAAACGAAATGCAAAATTACAAACGAAATGCAAAAGTAGAGCAAAGACACACAAAGAATCTCAAGATAGCCAAAACCTACCGCGGTTTCACACTACGGCTCGTCAGGGCAAAGGCAAAACCAAAGATTAACCAAATAAATAGACAACCACCAAGACAAGGACTTGCCTTTGCCCTGACGAGCCGTAGTGTGAAACCGCGGTAGGTTTTGGCTATCTTGAGATTCTTTGTATATATATATATATATATATATATATATACACACGACCGGTCCTAGTTATTAAGACATCCCCAGTCTTTTTAAAGAAATTCTGTATTTCATACTTTTTTAATATTTGTTGCCAAGTGGATTATTCTAAAAGTTTACAAGGCAAAGAAGTAAAGATGAACTTATCCGAATCACCCGAAATGCTCGTTATTCTTTCGTTGGTGAAACTGCAATATAGGTAATTATCAAATTTTTACAAATTCATTTGATTCACATGTTATTGTGCAGAATTAACAAAAGAACAATTCTATTTTCATTTACAAATATTCACTCAGCAATAAATACTGAAAACAGATCAAATGCATTATTTTTTAAAGACTAGGGTTTCCTAATAATATAGTTGTCTATATATATATATATATATATATATATATATATATAATGAATCAAGGCAACAGATAATTTTTTAAACATATATTGTTAAATAAAACTGATAATGAATGTCTCTTATGTTGAACCATGAGCCGTTCTAAACATCGTATTTTAGCTTTAATTTCAGGACAAAAATTTGCCAACTTGCCGAGCATAGTTCAATTAAACAACGTCTCTAGAAAAACATAGCCATGGGTGTAATATTAGACAGATTTTAATCGATAACGCAATAAAACCCATTCATACACACAGTAAAAATTACTTTCAGATATTGGAGGCCATCTACATTCAATCAAAACAACACACACTTAATGAAATATCATTTCAATTTGCTCGCAGCAGAATTACATTGTTTAGCCATATGGTTCTGTTAAAACTTCTGTCTCTCATGCGGTGTGAGGTCATAGAACCGCATAAAAAATTACGAACTGCGTCTGCTTTCGATGACTCTTATCCTTGCATATCAACTGTTTATGTCAAGACAAGATAAAATCTGATTTGATGGTGGATATCTTTGTGATAACGTCCCTGTAACCTTTCTAAATATGGCTCATGTAAGCCGAAAGCTTTGAACCAGCAAAATAAAAAATATCCAAAATTTGGCAATGTTTTCTTTATTTTCACCTGAAATTGACGCCAAAATATGATGTTCAGAACGGCTCATGATTAAACGTAAAAGACATACATTTTCTGTTGTATTTAACAGTGTATGTTTAGAAAAAAATATATGGTTGTTATAACTAGTAAAAATAGGAAAGTAAAGATTTCGTACATTAAATAATTGTTTACTCACTTGTGTCAAGCTTGTTGGGTACGTTCTTTTTATACTTTTATTTTCGGACTCTTTCTCCGAACGTTCTAGCTTCATTTCACTAGAAAATGAGAGTCTCTCTTACTACCCCGCAGTTTAAAGTATACATAATTTCTATTTATCTTGCCCGTTATTTTACGTGAAAGAAACCACCATCATTTGAGGCAACATTCGATATTTGGGGGTTATATTTTCAGTTACGATATCATCTCACTGATGCAAATATATATTTTGTTATTCTTACATGACAAGGAATAAAATCTTATTTCGGCAGGCTTTAAGGTGAAACTTATACATACTGGGACCACCGTGGGTCAACTTCGCGAAGAACAAATGTATTGCATTGATACTAAATTTGATTCAAACCACTCGAATCTTTCTGGTGTGACTCACATATTACATAATATTTTTTCTTATAGACCTTTGTTTAACAATAGTTTACTTCCGTTTGTGCCGTGTCATTTCTGAAACTGAGCGTTCATACGTCTCTACAATTTCTTATTTGTAAAATTTCATAATTTTTATTAATTCATTTTGAAGCCGTCTTTCCATAACATGAACCTCATAAGTTCCAAATGCTTCTTTCTGATTTTCAGTATAAATTTCTATTTTGTTTGAATTTTCATTTTCCGTTCATGATATTCTCTATCCTTTCTTAGAACGACATTCCAAGTGACGTCGTCTTCTGTGATGAGTTCGTCTAGCATTAACTCTCATACAGGAGGACTTATATTATATAAAAATCAACAATATTTCTTTGTACATTCAGAATTACTTCTGTTTTTAATGGCTTAGCTATTGAAAAGATTATTTTGCTATTTTGTGCGCCTTCGGATTACACTTTTGCGCTGGACTGCTTCAGTTAAAACATATACATGTAAGCTATTTTACTTGTTTTATGTTTACAGTTATTATAATAGGAGTAATTTTGAAAACGTGTGAACATTATTCGGGTCACAAGCTAGATCGTTGTATAATTAAGAATTGATAGCATTTTTATTAAAAATAACTCTTACTTGGTAGTAAATAGATTAACATAAGTTTGCTAAATCAGTTTAATAAACAAAAAAATGTTATTCTGAAATCGGCTTGCTAATGTAGTTCCATTAACTATATTGAAAGCACCATATATAGATTCTGTCACATATTTCGCTTCATTGGGCCCAGTGCCAGACTTATTTACGTAAATATCTTCCGTATCTCTCTGTGATGTCTAAAAGGCGTCTGCCAAAACTAGAACAACGGCGCAAAGACGACCAATATATATTTATCGATTTCTTTCCGTTATTAACTAATACGATTAAAGTACCACAATGATCCGTTGCTTCTAGAAGTTTCTTCGTAATATAAAGTTTAACTTCAGGGCAAGAGACAGTGTAATAAATTTCCCTAGACGTCCAATTATAATTAGTATTGATGTTTCAAAGAAAACTTTCCGTAGGTGCATTATGTTGAATATTATTGTTTAAAACAAAGCAAGAAGTGATATGTCTGACAATATAAATAAAAGTTACAAGTTTTCGATCATCTTAGTGTAAAATTTTAAACAAATATATATATATGCGCTCATTTACGACGAGTAGAGAATTATTAAAACAGGCAAAACTGATTCGTAGTTTCTTGCAATCTGTTTATTTAACTAGTTAGTTTATTCCTGATATCAGAGCTAAGATATACTAAAACATTCATGATATAATACAAATAATAGATTGATACAAATATGTTTTTAATCAGTGTCTCTCCATGCAAATTATTAAAATCACTAAGTCATAAACGGTTACAGAATATATAACAATTAAGAACAGAAAGATTAAAAATGAAAGGGAAGATAAAGGATTATCGGGAAGACAGTTGATAGCAGTTGAGATTGCCTTAAAATTTTTGCAGAGCGCAATTGGCTGGAAAACGTGAAAAACACTTAGCATAGTATTTACAGTAACATCTAGACAAATCAAATATAAATTGATGACATATTGACCACAATCAAATAATACGTATAAACTTTAAAAATATATATCTAGGTACAACTGCAAAGAGCTCCTGCGAACATAATTAAAGAATTTACTTTTAAAAATGAGTAACACAGAGAGAGATAAGGAGCCTACCTTAAGTTGGTGCCAAAGCAACAGAAGCCCAGCCGCTGGATCAGGACCAGTAATATTTGGATCTTATTAAGGAACTAAAACAAAAATAGCAGAGGTACTTGACAATATTTGGCATCAGTATTCTAAGTATCGACAAAGAGTAGAGATATAGATATGAAAGATAGATTTTAGAGAGAAAATATTGTTTCGCCCAACACAGTGAACCTAGTTTATTAGCAGCTGGCCTAGCAAAGTTAGCTGTCGGGAAGTGTGTCAACAAAATTTAAAACATCGTGAAATCAAGGATGAAGCTCTGACGGGCACTTGGGCCAGTACGAAATAAAAGTGGATGTCGAAGACATGTTTAGTTTCCCACTTGGATCAGTTAAAAAGGTAGGGACAGTGTGCCCTTTCAGGTTGTAGAGATCTGGATCCAATACTCTGTCAAAGGCTTTTGAGAGGTGCCATGATACAGCCTGGGTTTTAACATTTTTATCGAGAGCATGAGAGATTCTTTTCATAATTATTCTCATTTCATCAGCAGTTGGCCTTTAGAAACAGAAGCTCTATTGTTTGTCTGTGAAAAGGACCTGCGATGAGAAATGATGAACCAATTCAGCATTAATTAAGGCCTCTATGAGTTTGCTAAAATAAATAGAAAGGTAATAGGGAGACTTTTGAAAAGGGTCGGACGCTTCACGAGGTTTCTTAAAACCTAGAAAAAATATATGATGAATTCCAGCCTGAATCAAGCACGCGGAAGTGAAGCATTTATTATACAGTTTAGAGAGAACAGCGGCCAGTTATGGATCATATATCTTTATAATAATTACAAGGATATCATCGAGTGCAGAAGCTTTGTGGGGATATAGGTTAGAGAAGGTAGTATAAAGTACGGAAACTGACATATACATATCACTAAATAGTGACTCAGCTCTAGGTGGGTAAAAGATTTTCCGGTTAATTCAAGAGAGAAAATTTGAGTAAAACTTTCGAGCAAAGCATTCAGCTTCATCAGCAGAAGCTGATAAAAACTCAAATTGAGTGAAAAGAAGAGGAATAAAAATATTACACTTATTAAATAACCTAATACAGAGCCGCCAGTTTTCTTAGTAGCTATGAGCTGCTTCACTCTCTCGGTAAACAGGAATAGATTACTTTTACTGCGATCAGGAACGAATAGGCGCCTGTTGTAATGAGAGACGTCGACAGTTACAGCCTGAAATAGTAGTTCTATTGTACTATAGTGTCCGAGCCTGCTGATGTTATCCATGGAAATGACTGAGGGTTTATCTGAAGTTAACCCAAGAAGAAATTCACTGGAGCAATTTTAAATTCAGTGGTAAACGAAGCGTCCCGAAGAAAATCACGGTGTGAATATTAATCAGCAAGCTTCTAACGGAAAGTGGTCTTATGGATCAGATGTTTCTGTTTAATAGATGATTGAAACGAAATATCAATATCTACCACAGAGGGATGAATATTTTGAATATAATGTGTCAGGGACATTGAAGCTATCCACTGACTGAATTATTAACAACAGATTCAAAACTTAACTTTCACTCAACTTGGTTAATATTTTGATGGCAGCAGATTTTATCTGTGCTAAGCTTTTTTGACTCTTTTTTGAACGATTAATTTTAATTTTTTTCTTGCAATGAACCTTGGATAGATTTTAAAATATACTTATGTCAGTTAAGATTTTAGTTAGCTATTTAAGACGTCCTGGCTGCAAAGGCTGATTTTATTTTATTTCTTTCATTTGAAATTTAAAAGAAATGTATCTTATATTCTTTTATGTTCATAATTAAGAGATCTCCTGATTTTAATTAAGTTAAGATTAGTAGTATGTTTTTAATCTTAGTTCTTTTTTATAGACCATAGACTAGCCCTGTTCATAACCCCCACTTACTGTTAAGCAGGAGTAGAGGCTAATCCTTTGTTTGGAAGATGTTCCCAGTCTCTTTCCACTACTCAAGTCTTAATAGTGCTACTGTCACAAGCTTCTTGTAATGCGTGTGGATAACGGCAACATTTGTTTCATTCCAAGGGTACTGGTTTGGCAGTTTCCTGGGTGCTTCTTCCGACTGGTAGTTACGAGCTTGAAATCTTGCGTAGCGTCTTGAGAGGATGATCTGATCAGTGTCTTGAAGAAATATAACCCTGCACTCTACTCTATCCTCTCTAAACTCTACAATTACTGCTGCCTGCTTCTTTCTTTCCTGCCTGATGGAAGTCCTCCTCTGTTACTGTATATAGGAAATCTAAAGAACCCTAAAACCTCTATATCTATCGCCGTATCAGTTTTGTACGGATTTTAGTAAATGGTTCGAAGCTTTTATCAACGCTGAATTAGTTCAATATCTTACAACCATGAGCATCCTATAAACAGTATGGTTTCTGCTTCACCAGGTCTACTGTTGATATGCTAACGAGCATCACAGAGTATATATACCAGGCTCTCAATAAGAACAGCGAAAATCGTTCTGTTAACCTCAATATCTCCAAAGAATTTGGAGATATCTAGGGCAGCCTTCTACGCAAGCTACAGAGCTATGGTATAACAGGACGCTTGTTTGATCATAACAGTCGTTCCGTTCAAGTAACTTAATGTAGGTAGTATTAAACGGGCATGCTTCCAGACATTATAATACGAACCAGTGTTCTCATCTTTCTTTTACCCATTCTCTGATAGACGCTATTACTTATTCCTTTTTCTCATTACTGTTATCTTATGTAACCTCCTGCGCACCAGTTACAGTAATGCCTTGATTGGAGATTGGAATCAGATGACAAAAAATATACTAGAGGGACAAGTAAGATTGTCACAAATATTTTCTTACCAATTCTCATAATGAGTGCAAGCATGTTCTCAAAGAAGCAATGTCACAGATTGCTCATAAAATGAGACGCCCTATGACATCTCACTAATTCGTGTCAAGAGATTACATGCAGCTTTGCAATTAGCTTGAAATAATGTCATCTAATGTAGAATGTTTTGCTCGGAAAATCTCTTCTTGGGCCAATTTGTCTAATCTAGAACACTCCTGTCTGAATTTTCCTATAGAGTGAAAGCTTTGATTGAGAGGAGTATAAATACGTCCACAGTTTCTGCTATTATTTCTAAAAGTAGATCACCACAAGGCTTGCGCAATCGACTTCATCCCTACAGACGTCCTAAAGAAATGTCTTTTTTCACTGGCTACTGTTCTCTTCAAACTTTACAGAAGATTCTTCGCCGCCCCTTGCCTTCCAGTTTGGTGGACATCGTACTATCTAGATTCTGACTTTAAGAACCACGGGGAATCTGCTAACCCATGGAATTACCAACTGATTAGTTTCTACTTCAGTTTAGCAAAGTATATTAGGATCTTATCAACGTTAAACTTCCAGATGATGTTGCTTTGGAAAAGCAGTACGGCTCCCGTTTCTCCTTAACAGCCACTATTAAATTTGTCTATCAACCTTTATATGAGAACGGTGGAAGTTCGTACAGTCACTCTGTATAACCCAGATCTGATGGAGAGTGTTTGGCTTACAGGTCTACGCTAAAAGCTCAAGAGATAAGGAGTCACTGATAAAATATATTTCCTTAATCAAATCGTTCCTAAAAGATCGTGTAATGAACGTTGTGTCGAAAAACAATGCTTCTATATCGATTCGTACTAATGTGATGGTTTATCTTTAGCCTTACATTCTTTTTATCTTCTTCAACAATCTTCCAACTCAATATTTAGGCATCAATAATATTTATAAATTGCATGTTCGACTAATACGTCAAAAGCAACATCCAATCAGTGGAAGATTTAGGCGAGAAATGAGTTGTAAATTTTAATCCATTTAAACTGTCAATCATCGCAGAGAACTTCTTTTCTCTGCCGTTAACATGTCTGAAACTAAATTGCAATGTAGCAATATTCCAGGTATTTTTGGTTTCGCGTTACACTGAATTAATTGCTTCTTCTACTGGAAAGAACGTTATTTGTCATTGTCATCTTTCCTTGTCAGAATTAGTCGAACACATTTATAAATCTACCTGTGCATTGCATCCTGCTGGAATATTTTTTCAGATAACCCTGCTGTTTGTGTCGAGGTTCTTGACAATATTCAAAGAAAGGTCTACTTTGTAATCAATCCTGATCTAACTACTCAACATATCATTTTATAAAGATGAACTGGATTAAAGAAGATAGAAAATTTTCATTTATATTGTATTTAATTTTTCTGAGATTGTCGCTATCAGATAAGCAAGTAAAACAAAGGGAATTTCAAACACAAAATCTGCCAGAAAATAAACATTTCGAGTAGAATAGTCGGTTATATTAACCTATTTAAACAGTAAAATGGTGGGGCCTAAATGCCAATCATGTAATCCATTTAAATTCATGTGGTCGAGGCACCGGGTAAAAATACTTAACAGTGCAGTTACCATGAAAGTATTTGTAGGTCGGATAGATAAAAAAAAGTTTCATCTCCGTTTGAAAGTCGAGCTGTCCAGTCAAGATCGATTACAGTGTAGATTTTCTCTTTGAAATATTTTAAAGAAATCCAGACAAATAATAGGAACAAACGACCAGATGTGGCAACATTATTCAATGCCCAAAAAATGGTAAATTTTAAATGTGCGATATGGATTCTGACGAGAACATCTTTCTAGCCCGACAGATTGATCCAACATTCCTAGCATTTGATGCAATTTGAAGATTCGATGTAATCATATCTACATTTTTTCTGTTGAAAAATCAGCTAATCTAATGAGATTTTCTTTCTCTGAGTGCCTTGGTTGCATAAATCTAAGCGCATTACTTGATTAGTAACTAGTTTTCATTATTTTACTGTTGCAGTAGATAGATGCCTCGGCCTCTTCTGTTCTAAGAATTTATGTTCTTGCATTTCTCACCTGTAAGACTCCATCCTTCCCTGTACCTACAATCTTCAAACGTTTAATTGTAAAATCAGTCAGTTTATTTGTAGTCTGGAATCCTGCCCTTTTGTTGTAATTTACGTGTAATTTAAATACATATATCGCCTAATAATAACGTTTGAATCAACATTTAGCTTTATATTTATATACCTTGTTTGTTCTGCTTGGCTGAAAAAACTGCTCTAAAACTAGCTTCTTTGGGACGGTTATTTATTTATGTGATACCATTTGTTGGTTTGGGTAATCAAATCATTCGCTTAATTCCCATGGAATCTATTGTCGATATTAGGACTCTTTTTAAAGCAATTTTACATATTCAATCTCCACACCATGAGATATATCTTGTCATATGATAAATTATTATTCCTATCCGTAAACGTAAAATACGTATGCATATGTACCGGCTCTAAATCTGAAGCTATAACAGTAAATTATTTCGAGCGTTCACATGAGATATATCTTCCTTCAACACACCACTGAACCCAGTGTTCTTACAACGATGATGTAACAGTCATAAGCTAGGTATTTATGCAGTTAGACATTTGTATACTTTAGAATTGGTTCAGTGCATAGCAACGGCACCTGAAGATATCAATTGTATGCATTAACGTTTTATTTCCTGTAAGGCAAAAAGACTAAGAAATACCATTAAGTTGAAAAAGGAAGCAGAAAAAGAATATAATAAGAACAACAGCAACAGCACCACCAACAATAATAATTCTAATAATAATACATAAAGTAACAGACCAAATATTGTAAATAAAGACCCATTTTTCGAGGTTGAAAAGACATTGCGTCTATTGATTGTCCTATGAAGAGTCACACCAGTAATGGAGCGTATTATGACAACTTGCTGGAGAAGTTACGAATGGCCGTCAAGAGAAAACTTACAAGAAAACTAACGTAAGGTATCTTTTTTCATCAGCTCAATTTTCTAGTACACAAGCCCTTGGTTTCAATGTCTACTGTGCACAAATGCGTCTTAGAACTGGTTGACCACCCTGCATATTCTCCTTATTTTACTATCATCTGTTTCCCAACATTGAAAACACATTTGGTTAGGAACCAGTATCGCAGTGATAGTGACATCATAGGCGCTGTAGATGACTTTTCTGACCAACCGGATGAACCGTCATTTTTGAACAGTCAGATGTCGGTTTACATGTAATTACACAATGCAGTTATTAATTCATTAGCTGAAATGAATGTATAAACAATTTCACGGATTTCGCTTTATTGGGGTACTTCCATCATGAAACACATTTGTTTATACGTAATTGATAATGGTCACAGATAGCGCTTTTTGCTTTGTTTACCGATCAAAAGAAAACGTTTTTATTGAGCGAAAAGTTAGAAAATTTTGCAGGCAGCTGCATAAAACACAGAGACTGACATGTCTACACCGAAAAAAACATTAACATATGTGTGACAAAAGCTACTGGTAGAAGTCCCGCCGAAGCAACTGAAAAGGTTTTACTTCTCTTTGGTTTATCATTATTATGTCATTTTTCATCATATTTCGATTTCTGCTTTGGTCTCACTACCAACCAAGTTTGCGGGGAGACCTAAGGCAGGTAGTGGCGTGTTGTTATGGCTCCATTTCATGTTTTTCTATCTTCCCTATCATCTCCAGCATTACATAGATAAAGTTTTCCTTAGTGTGTGGGCTGTACTTAATAAGACAATTTTTTGTATATCTCTTAAGCTGGGGTTTCCAGGGATTCTTTCAATGTGCTGTTTTGTTCCATTTTTTATCATTCCAAGTGCACCTACTATCACTGGCACAACTCTTGTTTTCAATTTCCACATTTTTCCTATTTCAATTTCCAGATCTTTATATTTTGACAGTTTTTCAAATTCAAGCCATATCAATTAATAGACAAGTTTTCTCCTTCTGGTTTTTAACAATAATGTCTGGCCTGTTTGCTTCAATTTTTCTGTCTGTGTAGATGGTGTAATCCCATAGAATGGTTACATCTTCTATTTCTGTAACCGGTGCTGGGTGATGTTCATACCAGTGTTTGCCTACAGCTTTTCCATAATCAACAGCCTGAGATTAGGTGGTCTATTGTTTCTTGGTGTTTATCACAAAACCTGCATTTTGGATCCATATTATTATGCATAATATTTGCCTGAAAGTTTCTCGTGAGAAGACTTTGGTCTTGTGCTGCAAAAATAAAGCCTTCAGTTTCGGACTTTAATCCAGATGCACGTAACCATCGATTAGTATTAACTTTGTCAACATTAGATTTATTGGCACGTACTGGATATTGGCCATGCAGAGGTTTGTCTTGCCAGCGCTGTTTCATTTGTTCAAGAGCTTTATCTTTGGCTTTCATTTTCATATTCTTTGCCGCAATAGTCGGCTCTTGGTTTCCGTTCTGCTTTTCTACAGAATCTACTAACTGTAAATCTTGTTTGAATTTACTGCCTTCTTTTATTATTGAATATTTTTTCTTTCTTTCTTCATGTTGCCTTACTAATTGTAACATCCAATCCTTTGTTGTTTCTATGTATGTTAGTAAGCCAATAGTTGTTATTATTATTAATAATAATAATAATAATAATAATTTTCTTTATAATGAAGATCGTTGTGTGTATATATATATATATATATGTATATACACACACACACACACACACACATATATATATATATATATATATATGTATATGTATATATATATATATTCACACTGAATATGAGAGAGACAATAGCGAGGTAGAGTCGGTTCAGTTCATTAGAGAGACAATAGTGAATCAACGTCGCAACCGTTCATTATCTTTACTAGCAATTATGATAATTTATTATTAGTTATGAAAGCTCTAGCTGCATGTTTACTCTTTAAAACTGCCTTTTAATTTCACTTTCTTAAATATTTATGCTGTCGGTATGGAAGAATATATACATATATATATTCTGATATATTGAATCTGATTCTGGGCTTCCCATTGGCTGGTAAATAAAATTCGCGTAGGTTCGATTAACTTTTATTTTTCAACCGGAACATCTGCGTGGATCTATCTGCGCACAGACAATTTTTGGTCATTTGCTTTCTGATCGTTATAGATCAAACATCCGGTCCATCGCTTTTGCTCGGTATCACCACATTAGATTTTATGTTGTGGTATTAAATGTTCTGGGAAAGAGAGGAGTAATTTACGTTAATGATGACTGTGGATTATTACGGTGATAGTAATATTTAATGAAAATAACAGCTGTGGTAGCAAATAGTTATTGTAACGCGGTAGTAGTGATTAGTAATGGTGGTGTAATGATAATAACAATAAATGCAATTATTATGGTGGTAGTTTGAACTAGAGTATAATTGATAGGATTATGGTATCCGCGGTTTATTTGTTTGTTATAAATTGTGATAATCGTTATTTATTTTCATGTCTGCATTTGGAAATTATTTCTCATCTTAAGTAAATTTTGTTTATTTGTGGGGTATGAGAAAGAATTGCTACTCTTTCATGTAGGCAAAATAGGAATTTTTTTGTAATGTTGGAAAAAAAAGTAAAATAATCACGCACTACAGCAAATCTCTACTATTTCACAAGAACGAACCATGGTAAAAAACACACCACCTATTCGATGTAACATCAGGTATTACGATGGAGTAATGACATGCGATCAGTAGGCATACGCATTCTCTCATAATTTGCCAGAATCCTGGATATAATGCACACTCTACAGATATTTTCTTAATCATTTAAGGCATTCCACTGCCACTCTTGCGCAGGGGATTACGGAGGGGAAGGTGATAAGTGATTGGTTAGAGGAAATGTCAGAAGGAATGTGATAGATGGGTAAGGAGATACATGGGAAAAGTGTTTGAGAGAATGGATGCAAGTTAGTGTGTTAGGCGGTGTCTATTGACCTTACATTTAAACTCCTGGAGATTGTAGCTGCCGGAAAGCAAGTATGTGGAAGGAAATTCCACAGGCGGGAAGAAGCCGTTGGAGTAGAAATTGCGGTTATATCTTATCGGTTTCACTGTAAAACGGTGTGACCTAGTTGCTAATCTAGTATCTCGTGCAAATACGTAACTAGGGGGGCACCAGTTATCTAAGTTCAGCGGAGCAGAAACCGTGAAAGTATTTATCGAAGTGGCATAGTGAAGCCACGTCACGCCGATGAGACAGTGACCGCAGCCGGTCCGCCAAGTCGGTATCAATCACATTACAGATTCTCTGTTGTATATTGTCAAGAATCCCGAGGAGAATTGCAGGGACACCCGATCAGATGCGGCAGCACTATTCATTACACGGAAGGATGGTAGATTTATATATGTACAGGATAGATTCAGACGGAAAAAACTTCCGGGCCCTGCACACATAACCGACTTTCATAGCAGCGGATTTAGCAATGGATTCGATATAATCATTCCACTTGAGGTCCGCTGAGAGTGTGAAGCCAAGGAGACGTAGGGAGGCAAGCCTGTTCCACACTAATGAGAGATAAGTGCGATTGTCTATGATGGTTAATTGATAGCAGGTTCGTTTTAGAAGCATTGAAATTTACGAGCCATTTCTTACCCTAGTCCACTCTAGATTGGAGGTCCTTTTCAAGCTCGGCAGCGAGATTCGCTTTGTCGCTCACATCAGATTTTTATCGAGCCGAGAGTAAACTGTGGTGTCATCAGCGTACATGCCTACTTGGGATCTCATGGCATCGGGGAGATCATTAATGTAGATCAGAAAGAGGGTAGGACCTAGGATAGAGCCTTGAGGGACACCCGCATTTGTATGGTAGTTCTGGGAGGTATAATACCACCTTCAATGTGCTGTTAGAGAGGAAAGACTGGATTAGTTCAAACAAATGTCCAGTTATACTATAGCCCCGCAGTTTGTTGTAAAAGGCCAGCATGCCAGACTCTGTCGAACGTTTTCGGATTATCCTGATAAGAGGATCCAATGATCCCAAATTAAATAGATTCAGAAAAAAAAGTAAACGCTCGGAAATGCATTGGTTTCAAAATAGAAATGAAAGCAGGTACAAAAACAGTAAACTTCCTAAACGTCACCCTTAACTTAGACAAGAGTACATACGAATCATACAGAATAGATAATGACAATCCAACTTAAGTACACACATCCGCCAACCAACCACGTTCAATCATCAAACAAATGCCCATATCAATCAGCCTGAGACAATCTGAAAACTCATCTAACATGAACATTTTCAATAACAAAAGAACACTATACGACGAAGCACTAAAAAATGTGGATACAAACAGCAACTACAATATACATATTCCAAAAAAAATGCAAAACCAGAAAAAGAAATATTATCTGGTTTAATGCACTATACGACAAAGCCGTCAAAACAAACAGAGGTAAGACATTGATGAACGTAATGGAAAAACACTTTCCGGTGACAAACCGATGAGCAAAAATATTCATAAAAAATAACGTCAAAATCAGTTACAGCTGCACAGAAAATGTTACACCAATAATAAAAACCCACCACCAAAAAGTAACAACCTACAATAATGCAACTGAAGATCCTCAATGCAACTGCAGAAATGGCACTACATATCCACTCCAGAGAAATTGCTTATAAAAAAACATAGCCAAGGTAAGTGCAAACAACAACGCTATGTACTACATCGGTGAGACTGAAGAATCATTTAAGAAAAGAAAAACAACCACAATCTTACATTCTCCAACTGAAAATACTCGACCAGCACTAAACTATCCAAATACGTATGGCATCACCACACTAAGTGGCTGGAAAACTCTGTAACCGACCCTGCTGGTGTCCATACCTTTAATTTTTCGATCTCCCAATCCCTTACGCAAGTGGTGGACTTCCCCACGCGTTTTTCCAATAGCCCTATCTGAATGGACTCGCTGCTAGACCTCTGCTTCACTTCCACCCCAAATTCTTGTTCCACCAGACAGCTCTGCCCTCTCGGAAATTCTGACCACGCCATAGTTTCTGTCAACATCTCGTTCCACTCCACCCTTACCCAAGAAACCCAGACCAACAGAATATCCTACTGCTATCAAAGAGCAGACTGGGATTCGTTCCGTGACTTCCTCTGCGATGTCCCTTCGAACAATGTTTTTAGTCTTCCATCATTCCCATTCTCTGTGCATCAGAGATCTCTTCCTGGGTTGAGGCTGGCATCGATGCATTCATCCCTGCCAGGAAATTTCAGCTTAAATCCCATTCGTCTCCCTGGTTCACGCCCGCTTGCCCAGCCGCCATTGCCCACCGGAATAACTTCTTACGGCTTTATCGTAGCCACGTATCGAACCAAAACAGGTGCCTTTTCGCCTCAGCTCGTAATAAGTGTAAAAAGATACTTAACGAAACTAAGATGCTGTTTGCTGCCAGGATGAAGCAGCGCATAGATTACTCTAAGTTCGGTACCAAAGACTGCTGGCGCCTCTGCAAACGCGTGCTTAGCAAGAGTAAGTCCTAAATACCCCAACTAATAAAAGAGTTTGATGTCCTCACCTCCTCAGCAGACAAGGCTGAATGCTTTGCCCATAGATACTCGACCAATTCGACTCTGGATTCCTCTGGAATCCATACACCCGATTTCCCATCTAGAACTGAGGCCCAATTGAATGACATCACGCCCTCGCTGATTTCTAGCATAATCTCAAAACTGGACCCTCACAAGGCAAGTGGTGGGGATAGAATCCCAGTCATAGTTTTGAAGAATTGTGCCCCTGAACTCTCCTCTATATTTTCTAAGCTCTAAAACATCTGCCTATTTTCTTCCTGCTTTCCTACCTGTTGGAAATCTTCTTCTGTGTTTCCAATATTCAAGAACACTGGTGAACCATCGGACCCCGCAAATCACAGCCCCATCAGCCTTCTTCCGATGTTCGGCAAAGTGTTCGGAGCCATTATCTCAATGCCGAGGTCGTTCAGCATCTCACAGCCCACGGGCTCCTCTCGGACAAACAGTATGGCTTCCGCTTCACCAGGTCCACTGCTGACATGCTAACGACCATCACCGAGTATATATACCAGGCTCTCGACAAGAATGAAGCCCGAACCGTCGCCTTGGATATCTCTAAAGCATTCGATAGAGTATGGCATGCCGGCCTTCTACGGAAACTGCGAAGCTATGGCATAACTGGACTTTTGTTGGACTTAATCCGGTCATTCCTCTCTAACTGCACACTGAAGGTGGTATTAAACGGACATGCCTCCCAGAACTACCCTACCAACGCGGGTGTACCCCAAGGCTCTATCCTAGGCCCTACGCTCTTTCTAATCTATAGCAATGATCTCCCCGATACCATAAGATCACAAGTAGGCATGTACGCCGACGATACCACAGTTTACTCTCGCCTCGATCAAAAATCTGTTGTAGGTGATAAGATGACCCTCGCTGCCGAGCTTGAGAAGGACCTGCAATCCGTGGTGGATTGGGGTAAGAAATGGCTCGTAAAATTCAATTCTTCCAAAACGAAACTGGTATCAATTAACCACCACAGACAACCGCACCTCCCTCCAATTAGCATGGAACAAGCTTGCCTCCCAGAGAGTAAATCACTACGCCTGCTTGGTCTGACACTCTCAGCGGACCTCAAGTGGAATGACTACGTCGAATCCATTGCTAAATCCGCAGCTATGAAAGTCGGCTCTCTGTGCAGGGCCCGGAAATTCTTTCCGCCTGAATCTATCCTGCAATTATATAAATCCACCATCCGCCCGTGTATTGAGTACTGCTGCCACATCTGGTCGGGTGCCCCTTCTATTCTCCTCGGGGTTCTTGACAAAATACAACGAAGAATCTGTAATGTGATTGATACCGACTTGGCTGACCGCCTGCAGTTTCTCTCTCACCGGTGTGACGTGGTTTCCCTGCGCCTCTTCTATAAATACTCTCATGGCTTCTGCTCTGACAAACTTAAATCACTGGTGCCCCCTATATGTGAATTTGCACGAGATACTAGATTGGCAACTAGGTTCCACCCTTTTACAGTGAAACCGATGAAATGTAACCGCAATTTCTACACCAACAGCTTCTTTCATCGCACTTCCCGCCTGTGGAATTTCCTACCGCATGCTTGCTTCCCCGAAGGCTACAACCTCCAGGAGTTTAAATGTAAGGTCAATAGACACCTCCTAACACACTAACTCACACCCACTCTCTCCAACTCTCTCTCTATGTACATACTAAGTCGTCTATCACCATCCTTCTGACATTTCCTATACCCAATCCCTCTATGTAACCCCATACGCTACAGTGGCAGTGGAATGTCTTGCTTGGGGTGACATGATTAAAAATATATATATATAAAGGAAGAAAAAATTAAATGATCTCTTGAAGAGTACACAATCGCTCTGACTGTATTCCATGAAGTGTTACTCAAACCTAAAATAAAAAGCAACACTCGCTAAACATATGACATTTGGCGAGAAAAGCTTGGAAAATCAATTAGAAAATACATTGAGAAAATAAACTAGCCAATATAAGAAGGTACATTATGTGAAATAACCGATTGCCCGATGCTAAATTAAAGAAATTAAAATAATTGCAACCGGAATGGACGTATCATTGAAATATAAAAGGGAACCGGATTCGGAAAAAAAGTCGTAACCTCACACAAGGCGCAGGTCATGATGAAGAAACCGAGATACAAACATATCATTGTGCACTGAATGTTTAGAAATGTTGGAAATGTGTGATCTTAGTCGGTCACAAACGGCAATAAATCGGGTTTGAAACGCATTGAACATAATTATTTTACGAGAAACAAGAATAGCATAGAAGAAGCCAAAAAATAAATCAGGAGTCATATAAGTCAAATACAAATTAATTCATTGGAAGTAATAGAACAACTCACAGAATTAAAACCGAAAAATAAACTCAAAACTATTATATTCTACAATGCAGCATTCAGATTAATTCTTGATAAAGAAAACGCTCATATAAATCTCACTGAAGCAATATATATATCAGCAATATCAATAACAAACAAATTGATCCTCAAAGTAAAGAAAGGAGTCTGACAGACATGAAGACCCTTTTTTTAAAAATAATAGAAAAAGAAATCGAAAAACTTGAAAATGAATTACCAATACTCGATGATCTGGCAAGAGGAATAAATTTAAGAGTTTGAACAGGAGTTTGAGTCAGAAGAAAATACAATATTAGGAATTAAGACGAAGACCTCTCAACTAAAGAAAAATAAATCAAACAATACAAATGAAGCTTCAATGAATAAGACAATATTAAAAAAGATCAATATTCTACAGACAGAATGAGTGAGTGAATGAGTTTTGTTTAACAGCATGTCAACATCTGTGGGTTATTTAATGCCAAAAACCTAAAGTTTTAAGATTTTTTTTAATATTCGGTTATAGTAAGAAGGTTGATTTTGTCAGATTTTATGATTTTTTTTATTTTAGAGACTGAAAATGTCTTCTAGTGTTGTATTCAAAAATTTATTGCTGGTAATAATTTTTTTCTCTTTAAAATGTGCTATGGTAATACTTTTTTCCTTCAAAAGTGTATCTTTGGTAATATTTTTCATTCAAAAATGTATATTTTCGTCATAGAAGTCTATCTTTCTAGTTTCATAGTGTTTTGACACCAGTTTGGAGGTTAAATATTTACCCAGGAAAGCCACATTTCGCCGGTGAGAAAGTGACTGTATCCTAGCTGCCAACTCGGAATTGATAACATTACAGATTCTCCGTTCGATTTTGTCAATGACCCCTAGGTAGATAGCAGGAGCACACGGCCATATATGGCAGCAGTATTCAATGCAAAGGCGAAGGTAGATTTGTATATGTGCAGGACTGTTTCAGACGGGACCAACTTCTTTTCCTTGCACAGAGCACCGACCTTCTTAGCAGTGGATTTAGCTATGGATTCTATATATTCATTCCCCTTGAAGTCTGTTGTGAGAGGTAGACATAGTAGTCGCTGTGTTTTATTTCAGGGTGACTAGCCTGATCCATGCTAATGGTGGGTGTAGGAGCGATTGTCTGAAATGTTTAAATATTAAATAAAAAAATAAGGCACGTTTGTAAATATTCAAATTGACGACAAAGACAAAATGTAAATACATTTTGCGTGTTCGCTCTGTAGAGACTCGTTGCAGAAAGATCTATTAAAGCAAAAATTAGGCAATTGTATTTTTTGCAGTAAAAGAAACAATTTTTGAATTTGGTTAAAAAGATCGATGAGTCGAAAAAGATAGTGTGTAAGAGATGTTTGCTTAATTGTTTAAAAGATTGATATCCAAATAGGTTCTTTTAAAGTGGGTAAAATGTATATGTTTAACTTCGAAACGTCTTATTTAGTCTGTATCTGATTACATTTGAACTGAACGTCCATTGTCATGAGAAATATTTATTATAGAATTTGGACATGACAACAAATATAATTATGCTAATATCCTCGGGCAGATAATATATATTTCCAATCTAAAAAATTATTTAGGCTACAAGATCCTTTATACGTTTCGTCTTTGAATATCTTAATAGAGTTATTAGGCATAATGTTTCTTCTTAACGCATGCAACTTAGCTGAACATCTTGTTCATTTCTTATTGTTATTTTAATACTTTGACACAACTCGCTGAGAACGCAGATTACCAAATTGTAAGTCATTAAAATATTCTAAACGGACATAATAAAAATAATTATAAACTGATTTCCTCTAAACATATTATTATTTATTCATTTCCGTGACATTTGTGCTCGTGACTCTCGACGTTCTTTGTCTTTTTTATTATTTAAGACCCCTTAATTCTTTAACATTCGTCTTTAAACTTGTTCAGCAACCAAATTTCAAAACTCGTTAAGGGAGATTGCACTTTTTTATTTTATTTTTTGTTCGCGTAGCTTCAGTATATTCCTACAGGATCTTCTTCACTCTTTATGTATCCGAAAATTTTCAGATCACATTTTTCGGATTGGAAGTTACGTCTTTGTCCTTATTTTCTTTGTTTCTCGCATTTCTAAAAATCAGGCCAGGGAAACAGCCGACGCTAGAAGCCTATCTGACCTCTTTCGATTCAAGAGACTTCTACGGCTTTGGAGTGATTGTCCAGCATAGATTGCTTTATAAAAGATTACATATTTCATTTTATTTAATATGTTTTAATAGTTCCTAATGGAACTTATCATATCTCGTTACACTTCTCTTAGTAGAATACTTCAAAATATTTCAAAAACCGTCAAATCAATTCACAGAAACGTTTCACAAAATGTCGGCAACATTTTCGTACTGATCTGCGCAATGTAAACAAACTGGCGACATATTTGGTAACAGCGCGGTGAATTAAGTTTGCCAAATTATTAGAAAAGTGTAAGAATTTAATAAAAAGGTGGCCCGTAAAAGCAGTTTAAGTGATGCTTAAAAGGAAACTATCACTTTAGAAATCTCTAAAGGTAAACCTAACCTATAAATTTCTTAAATGATAGAGAGATGTCATCTAACAGTGAAAAAGTTCACCGCTAACCTTACACAAGTACGCAAAAGGGCAGATAAATGCAAACCGAGAGTTATTTCACGTCGTCTCTTGTCATGACTTAAACTAGAGGCCAGAAAGAACCCTGTACTTGAAAGTCAAGTGCTTTTAAGCCGCATTGGGGATCCTACTGTTTTTAAAAGTACTCAGTGTCGGTATCTAACAGAAATAGCAACAACAGTCAAAGCTGTATCGAAGCTTCCGTTGACGAGAAATCACATTCAGTATCGATTAAAATGGGCCGAGCACAATTTAAAGATTTACTTCTCCAAAGTTTGTTTCATAGATAAAACTCGAGTAACACTTGATGGGCCAGCTAGATGGTGCAAAGGCTGGGTAGTGAACGGACCAAATCGCCAACAGCATTTTAAACGCTAACAAGGCGGTGGAGGCATAATGATCTGGGGTGATATTATTGGAAAATATTTGTAGGACCATGGAGAGTACCAGATGGCTTCAAACTGACTGCTGATGGCGTTTACGAAGGAGCATCTTGAAATCGGGATGAAAAGGCAAAGAGTTACTTTCAGAAGGGCCATAGTTTTTATGCAAGAAAATGCTCTCTTACATTCTGCTCACAAGTCTACTTATTATATGAAACAATTAGGCTTCGATAGACCTCGAAAAATGAAGTGGCCAGTAAATTCTCCGGATTTTAACCCAATCAAAAACTTTTGAGCATCATGAGGCGATGACTACGCCAACGAACAACAATTCAGGAGCAATACTAAGTTGTGGGAAGTAATTCACGACATATCTCGTGACATTACAGCAGATGACATCCTACAATTAACAAATTCTATGGATCGTCAACTTCTTGAAAGCACATTCCCTATTAATTTGTTTAAAACTGTGCCTTTGTTTGTGTCTGTTATTATTTGTTTGATTATCTTATTTATTAGCTGCTTTTGATCATAAACTTTTAAGTGCAACATTAAAAAAAGTTTTGTTTGCTAAATTCTGGAAATTTACTCAAACTTTCTAATAATTTGGCACGCCTAAATCCCTGTGTCGATAAAATATATGGCGCCAGTGTTTTGATTGTGCAGCTCAGAACGAAAGTATCAGTTATTTCGCAGGTCAGTGCTGCCAACATTGTGTGAAAATTTTGTCTGAATTGATTTGACGGTATTTGAAATATTAGAAAAAAGTTTTCTCGATAACAACTTGGCACGCAGTGTATATGAATTTTATCTGTTTAACATTATTATTTTTAATGGATACGCGCATTTGAGTGGAAAGTCAAATAATGTTAAACACATAAAAATTAAAATATTTTGGCGAATGACATTTCGTAAAATGTCCTTATAATTTCGTAAAATTAAGAAATACCCGTTATGTGAGCGTTCTTAACAAATCGGTAAAATCAATTATTACAAATCGCCAGAAAACACTACATGGTAGGAATCTAGGTTGCGTAATAACAATAACAAATTTACAAATGAAGAATATATATATATATATATATATATATATATATATTTCTTCTTATGTAGATTTCATATTAGCAGTGCAAATTCTAAACTCTGGAGAAAGGCACCAGAAAAACTTCAAGAAGTCATGATAATTCACAGATAGTAATGAACGCAAAACCACGTTTTTCTGCTTCATCAAGGGAGATGACGACTTAAATGACGAAGCGTAAAGCTATTTGAGCGACGATGTCTCCGCTGTTTACGAAGGAATTTCGACCATTATGAATAACGATTTATAGATTTAGCAGAAATTTCTAAAGTAGAATTGTTTCGTTGCCATTAATAAAAAGGAAAAAAATAACAGAAATCTATAGATTTTTTTGTACCACATAAAAGAAAATAGCAAAAAAGGATCGATAAATAATATCGTCTAAAAACCCAAACAAACATAGACTTAGAAAATGAACGACTGCAAATATTTTACGTTTCAAAAAGCAAGTAATCAGCATAAGGACATAAAGAAATAAATAAATATCACACAAATGCAAATAACCGCGCACATACACATTCAAATACACAGGTATATAAGACACTGACACACACACAGACTAACACACACCCATTCACATATTTAAAAGGCAACTTTATGGTGTGGCGGACGCCTGCTTCATACTTCAATTCAATCTACTGTAAATAAACAAATAGATAAATAATTGAGATTTAATCCAATCCACATGATCTGAAGACTGTAATCAACCAATAAACAGAATATCGCCATTCGATGTTGATATGAGTGCCAAGACCTTTTTTCGCTTACTCTCTCAATTGGATACTGAATAATTTTACGTCATAAAGTAAAACTTAATCATATCTGTATGTATCTATCAATCTATATATATCTATCTATCAATCTTTCTTTCTCTCTCTGCCCAATATATATATATATATATATATATATATATATATATATATATATATATGTGTATATATATATATATATATATATATATATTCCAACTGAAACAAATTATTACGCGACCTCGGTTTCTACCATGAGTCGTCTCTTCAGGCGATTTTCAATATTGAAAATTTCCTGGAGGCACCACTCATAGTAAAAACCTAGGTCGCGTAATACCTCGTTTACAAAGGAAAATTATTAAAAAGTTCAACATCATAATTATATCGAAAACTTTTTAGTACAAATGTGCGCTAGTCTAGTTTTATTATGACCCAAAACTAAGTAATTCAACAATCAATATATATATATATATATATATATATATATATATATATATATATATATATATATATGTGTGTGTGTGTGTGTGTGTGTGTGTGTGTGTGTGTGCGCGCGTTTGTCTGTGTGTATGATTGTAAGCATGTATGTGCGCGTGGAAGAGGTCAGTTTTAAAGACTAAAAAAGAATTGTTAAACATATTCTCAGCAGAATCAGAAATTGTCTAATGGGAATTCAAAGAAAGTGAAAAAAATAATTTATTAGCAAACAAATGTTGTGGTTTCTTGAAAAGGTTCGAAATAATGGTAGTAGAAATGAATAAAATGCTACGGGTGTTGTTAGGAAAAATAGACCGCTAGTAACAGAGAACTGCTATTATTGTCGGAACCAAACTGTCATTAGAAGCACAAGTTAATATAAGCCGGGAAGAAAAAGGAAAATAAAGGAAAGCTCGATAACTACAAGACTCAGATCAAACCCACAGTGGAGCAGCCCAATTATATTCTGAGTGTCTGCATAGAGTGCAAAATAATCTACATGGCCACGTGTGTGATGATTTGATTTTCCTCATTAGGACCTATTTTCCCACATCGCAGTTTTCTCACTTTTCTGTCGTTATTTTGACAATTTCTAATTCTTTAGTTCATCGATCCTAATATTTGCAAATTCTTATTCTATTAGTAAGAAAGAAGTTACACTTGAATAGGCTCTTCCAAGAACTGCTATTTCGTGAAACAAATTTGCAATCTGATATTTTCACGATTACTAAAATCTTAACGCTTTCTCGTGTAGGGTTACCTTTTATCTGTTATAACATTATCTTCTGTTACTATCATACAACATTATTCCAAAACTCTCTAACTTGAGAGACTTTTGCGCTAAGTCCAAGAAAATATTTTTAGAACATGTTAATTTTATTTCCACAAGTATTACTTTGTATAGTGTGACATTCAGAAAAAAATCTATTTATTAATCAGATAATTTATTTATTTTTTATTTTACTCATCGGAGCATATTTTCCAATACAGAGGCAAAATTTAAAAAAATAAAATAGATGATATATATTCCCCAATGAAAAAAATAATTTTATCAAGATTTTTCAAAAATAATAATTTCGAAATAATGTCATTCATTTGTTAGTTAAATACTGAAAATTTCATAAAAATCCGACAATTATTTGATTTTTGCAAGAATATCCAAATTAGTATGTTTTTTTCCGGATAAAAAAAGAGTGATGTCATTATTACTATTTTCATTGCAAAAAGTCGTAACATCCAAGATATTCTGTCAAAATTTCAAACATATTAGAAGGGATTAATTTGTTTTTGAAAATGATTTTAAATTACTTTGATCTTTTCTCGTAGCAATAAAACATTTTGATGGCAAAAGGTTGTTTTATTTAGTTTAGGAACTTTTTTATTCATACTATGCGATCTTTTAGTGGTGTAGTAGAAGTACCTAGAGTAATATATTAAAAAAATGACGTGTTGGGTAAGTTCAAAATGAGACAAACAAATCGCAAGTCTAAATTTGATGATCCAGTGGCAAAAAATTGTTGAAATCACGAATCAGAGTTCCATTGTCAAAAATTTTCAGAACGTCAAACGGTTTTATCGACGGAATAACTTTTTTGGGTGGTTCAATAGTACAAATCATATCCGAGACGCATTTAAAGCAACTGATTAATTAAAGATACTGATTTATTATGTATTTTGGTTCTTTTCTCTTCGGCATATCGTACAAGATAAACGCGGCCTTTTTTTCCGATAAATGACATCAGTCAGTTAAGTTCCATACACGCTTTGGGCGATGATGTCTCGAAAGAGACATAACTGATTGGGCAGAAAATTAATCCGCATTTTGTTGCCATTGCTTTCTGTAGTAGACTGGTTGCCAGTCAAGCTATAGAACCCAATCTGTCCTATTATTTAACTCATAACTGGAGTGAAGAGACGGATTAAAACCTTTCCCAAGAGTGTTTGGGTGTAAGTGAATGAAATAAATCCAACTGGAATTCGAATTCCGCAGCCCGGGTTTTCCGTTCTGCAACACAACGCACATCCAACTAGCAACAGAGTGAATGTATCAAAAAGTACTTTTACAAACATTGGGTGTGGGTGCCTCACAACAAAACAAGCAGGAATGTCAATATAAATATTGTCCGCAAATCCTTCATATTTGGGTTAAGTTTAAAGAACTGTTTCAGTAGATGGCGGACCAAAACCCATAAAGTACAATACAAGCAAAATACCAGCATCAAGTTACGATTAATATGCGAGCTGAAATTGTAAATGAATGTCTAGTAGGTTCATATATTCTCTTTGCACGTCTCACAGGAGGCTGTCTAGAGGGGAATTTCTCTCAAACTCATTGCCACAGAAGTTAGAGCACATACCTCTTCTAATAAGAAAACGTATGTGGTTCATATATGACATGGTTTGCGATGCACTTGATGATATCTATCAAGAAATATATTGAACCCACAACACAAATGAGTTAAATAGAGATAATTAAGGCATTCGAAAGAAGCACGACACATGGAACGAGAACAATCTACCCCAGTGATTGAAATAGTGTTAGTTCAGAATTTCAATCACCTGGAGAATGTCGGGGCGTGTAACGTCAGAATGGCAGTGATTATATCAATAATGAAAACGTCAACAGTGCGAACAATGTAATTAATTTATATTTGCCATCTGTATGTTGCAGAAGAATTAGAAAGTCATCAGGTGAAGAAAATATGTTGTCAGTCTTCAGTGTTTTTTTTTTCTATATTTCTAGGATGAGTTATTGTAATTGTGTACACTATTGAGACTGTTCAGATTGCTGTTCTCATATCTGTTGCCATATTTACGACGTTTCAGACGTTCTCCGCTCCTAACCTTTATCAGCCGGAATTTCAAAATCATGATAACATTTATTTTGTATTTTTGTTCTGATCGTTCTAGTTCAGTAAGTCATGCTTCACGTAAATATCTCAATATCAGTTATCTGCTTTCAACTCAAGTTGTTCATTTCTACTGTAGCCAGATATTGAATTCCTATGTGAGCCATTTTGCCCAGTGAATAAAATATTTGGTTTGTTCCAGTGACTTCATCTAAAGAGTTGTAAGTTTAATACCAAAGTTTTTGCTTGTTGAATGAGTGTATTTGTGTGTGAGAGAGATCCCGAGAAATGGAAAGAGAGAGAGAGAAGGAGAGAGAGGGTGGGGAGAGATAAAGACAGAGACAGAGAGAAGTGTAAAAATATAGTGTATTAAGCAACTGAAATGTGGTTCTATAGAAGGATGCTGGGAATATATTTGATCGAGCATGTGAGCAATGATGAGGTTTTGAAAATGATGGAAACGAAAAGGAAAATAATACTGAGCATCAGAAAGAGATAGCTGAAATTCCTAGGACATGCAATGAGAAATGAGAAATACTAACAGGCCGGATACAGGGAAAAAGAGACAGGGCAAAAAACGGATAACATATTTTAACGACCTAATAAGGTGGATGATGGAACGATGGTTACATGGTGCAAGAGAAGGCATGCTAAGAGCCACCAGGGATAGCGAGACGTAGAAAGCCACGTTCCCAACGTCCTGAAGAGACAGGGCACATAGAAGATGGAAATAGAAATGGAAATTGTATCTAAAAGTATTACCATTTGTTCTTTATTAAAATAAACTAAACATATTCTCAAACAGGCAAAACGAACAAAACATCCTATTATATATATATATATATATATATATATATATATATAATGATAATAATCCACGTATGCTGTCTTAACCATGCATAGGAAAAACTACTAAAAATTTGGAATTTAAAAATGTATTTTTGACAGTATTCATTTATTTCTTTTATTTTATATATATATATATATATATATATATATATATAATATGTATATCTATTATGATATATATATATATATATATATATATATATATATATATATATATTGATATCCATATAAAATATATATATATATATATATATATAATGTAATAATGATAATATATATCAAATATATATATATATATATAATAATAGAAATAAATAAATACTGTCAAAAATATGCATTTTTAACTTACAAATTTCTCTCTCTCTCTCTCTCTATATATATATATATATATATATATATATATATATATAAGAGCCACCAGCATATATTCGGCATATATTTTCTTTTCTAACTAACTAATTGCCTTGACCTTTACGGTCTCTTACGGTTTTCTTTCTTCGCTTATTTTTGTTTCACCGTGCGGAAGATTCTATTTACGGTTTTTTCCACTGTTTTCCCAGCCTATTCGATGGATACAGGAATTTCGGAACTTCTTTTGTTTTTCTTTTTGCTCTTCGATTTACCGTCTGCGCATCGCTCCAAAGTGTGAAACTTGAAATCACAGCGTGGTGTTGTCTATTTGATATCTATTCTAAGTTGTCATCACAGAAATCCCTTCGTCGCTTTTTTTTTTTTTTTGATTTTTGCTCTGTTAACGTCGCCCCAGTTTATTTTAAGTTTATCTTCTACCGTGTTCAAGTTATCATTTATTCATGGCGAAAGCTTTTGTTTAAGGTAGTAGAACACTAAAATTTAAGATAAATTCAGAGTCAATCGGAAATGGAAAAATGTTCAGTTGCTTTTTATAAATATTTTAGCACGATACCCTAAGAATACGAAATGTTATTAACAGAGAAAACTGAAAGCTAATATTTTTTCTCAATTAACAATCGCTCAGACATTTTCGGTCTCTCATGGGTTTCTTTTTATTGCTTCTTTTATTTCCCCAGCGCTAGCTTTAATACTTGCGTAGATTTGTTTTTTGCTGCGGTTATTTTCAAAATTCCACCGTGTATTAGATGTGAAATAGATTTATATTTGCCCTTTTCTTTCAATAAATAAAGCATCTGATGATCGCGTCAAAGCGGAAAACGTGAAGTCATGGTGTAATATATTTATTACGAGAGAGTTTGCGCCACCAAAAATGACAGCAAAATTTTTATAACAATATGCCGTCTAAAATAACAGCAACATATATATTGATGTACCTACTATTGAGTATCTTACATTAAAACATAAAATGTAACCAAACTCCTTTAAAAACCAGTAAGAAGGAAGGTTTTTATTAATTATTTATTTAATTTTTCCAATATTCTTCATGTTTACTTTAACTCATAAGTTATAAAAACACTTAAGAAACATTTTGTTTAAAAATATAAAAAAAACTTACTATTTATCTAAAAATATCAAAGGCACCTCACTATGAGAGAGGCAGTATATATCAGTTTACTCCTCCCATCAACCTTACATTATTTGACAGTACAAATGGAGATTTGAAAGTGTTTTTTTAATAGACAGATGCTCATGCGATGACCAACCACGCGCATCATTTGATAGCCTTAAAGATAAATAATGTGTAGGAAAGAATATTTACCAATGAGAACTAAATAAAAACTGTATGAGTATTACCTATTCACATTATAGTATATGTAAGAAGAATGCTTCTAATTCCTGTCTAGAATTGCGACAAATTATGTTAATTGAATGCTTTAATAAAATGTTAAAAAAAAATAATAATAAGGAAATTCAATTTGAATAAATGTGATAAAGCTACAGTTTTACATGGATCACGACAAGAAACATCCTCAATTAGCTTAGACTCTGCTGTAACAATAAAAGAATCCCCACCCAAACTCAGTGAAATTTTTAATTTTCGTACATGGCTAGACATTGTATTTAAACACTGACCATAAGTCTCTGCACAAATCGCAGTTATATAAACCTTTATTTTTCTGGAAAAAAGACAGAGTGAAAATATTGTCGCTTTTATTTATTTTTCTTATTTTTTTATGTTATTTTTACTCAAATTTCCAGAGATTATCTGCGAGGTAAGTGCATGAGAAACCATGTTTTTTCTTTGTTTTCCCGCTCACTTCTTCCTCCGTTCTGTCTGTAATAATTTTCTTGGCTTGTTTTTTTTTTTAGTTTTTTTCTTTTACTAAAATTTTCGACTTTAACTATGTTAAAACTTAGTTAACTCGTCACCCCTAAGTTCCTTTTTCTTTTTTTTTGAAATTGGAGTAGATAGCCCAAACTATCGCCCGGTTCACACTCCTCCCAAGACTTGCCCCTTGTTCGCTGTTTAGGATGTGGTCTCCGGCTTTCTCTTCTTTCACTTCTGACATTAGTATTGATGCTTCCGTGATTTTCCCGTGATCTGTCTGGTTGGTGGCAACGGCTCATCATTGTGGGGGTACTGGGTTGGCAGTTTCCTGGTTGCTGGTTCCGACTGGTAGTTAGAAGCCCTAACTCTTGCGTAGCGTCAAGAGCGGCTGCTCTGATTAACAGTTGTATAATATCGGGGTTCTTGTAGTGCCATGTCGCGCATGGTTAGGTGTCCCTGCAAGCGCTTTCGGTGGGCAACCCTGAGGCCACACCTTGTTGCAGACAGTTTCCTTCCCAGCACAGATCGTGGATAATGACCGCCTGTATCCTCTACTCTAGGTCCCTCACTATAAACAAAACGTATGACGAACAAAAGCAGAAACAACCCTAAACCAGCTAAAATCAAACCACCTAAACCTCTTAACATTACCTTCACTTATTTCCGGGGCATTCGTACTAACTTTCTTAGCGTAGAAGCTTTCCTTCATGAAAAGTCCCAGGACATCCTAGCGCTTTTTGAAACTAACCTCAACTCTTGTATTCCCTTCTCTGACCTATCCCTCCCTGGCTATCTCCCCTTCTTAAGGAAGGATTCCGCTGTCCACATGCATGGGCTGTGTATCTACGGCAGCGAACACCTCCCCATAGCTAAGGTGACTGCATTTGAATCTGCTGCCCACCAGTATGTATGCCTCTTTCTGTACCGTTCTCCCTCCTCTCCTGACTGCTCCATTCTAGATAGCATTGCTGACAACATTGATAAGGCCATTTCATGCCACCCATTCGCTCACATATTTGTATTCGGAGATCTCAGCGCTCATCACTCTGAGTGGCTTAAAGACTCTGTTACTGATCTAGCGGGTGTCCACACCATGAACTTCACTATTTCCCAATCCCTTACGCAGGTGGTGGACTTCCCTACTCGCTTCCCAAGCACTCCCTCCGGACACTCCTCACTAATAGAGATATGTTTTACCTCTGCCCCTGACGCCTGTCAAGTCTCGCAGCTTTGTCCGCTCGGCAACTCCGACCATGCTGTTCTCTCTCAGTATTTCTTTTCACTCTCACTCCCCTCAGTAGCCACCTACCTATAGGACCTCCTACCGCTACCAAAAAGCTGACTGGGATGCATTTCTCGATTTCCTCAGCGACGTCCCTTGGGAAAAAGTGTTCGATCTCCCAGCTGATGACTGTGCATCTGAGGTCTCGTCATGGGTGAAAGCTGGCATTGATGCCTTCATACCCACCAGGAAGTACTGCCTAAAACCTCATTCCTCTCCGTGGTACTCTCCTGCCTGTTTGGCCGCCATTGCCCACAGAAAACATTACTTCCGACTATTCAGAAGCCAGTCATCTGATCACAGTAGGCGCCTATTCACGTCTTCTCGCAATATGTGCAAGAGAATCCTGAATGACACCAAATGGTTGTTCGCTGAGAGAATGCGACAGCGCATAGCTGACCGTAAGTTCAGCTCCAAGGACTACTGGCGGATATGCAAACGGATGCTTAACAACTGCAAATCCTCTATACCTCCTTTAATCCATGAATTTGAGGTTCTCACATTATCTGCGGACAAAGCTGAGTGCTTTGCCTGCAGATTCTCATCCAAATCAACGTTTGACTCATATAGAATAAGCTCACCCGACTTCCCTGTTAGAACTGAGGCCAAACTGCACGACCTACATATCACCCCGAAGGTAGTAACCCGAGTAATTTCAAAACTTGACCCCCCCCATAAGGCGAGCGGTGACGACGGAATCCCGGTGATAGTCCTTAAGTGGTGTGCCCCTGAACTCTCCCCTGTCCTCTCTAAACTGTTTAACTACTGCCTTTCTGCTTACTGTTTTCCTACATGCTGGAGGTTCTCTTCAGTCGTTCCTGTTTTTAAGAAAAGTGTTGAACCCTAGGACCCATCAAACTATCGCTCTATCAGTCGTCTACCGATATTCGGGAAAGTGTTCGAGGCCATAATCAACACTGAAATAGTTCAACATCTTACTGCCCACAAACTCTTCTCTGACAAGCAATATGGATTCCGCTTTACCAAGTCCACTGCCGATATGCTAACAACCTTTACGGATTACATGCTCCAGACACTCGATGTCAGGCGAGGCCCGTGCAGTTGCTCTGGACATCTCCAAGTCTTTTGACAGGGTTTGGCACTATGGTCTCCTTTGCAAGCTACGAGGTTACGGCATTACAGGACGCCTGCTTGACCAAATCCTTTCCTTTTTAAACAACCGCAAAATGAAGGACGTTTTGAATGGGCATGCCTCTTCATCTTACAGCACGAATACTGGTGTCCACCAGGGCTCTATCCTGGGCCCGACGCTCTTCCTTATTTCCATCAATGACCTCCCAATTGAGATCAAGTCCCAATTAGGCATCTACGCAAATGATACGACAATATACTCCCGCTCCAGTAAAAAAACATAGCATGGCGGACAAACACAATCTTGCTGCTGACCTTGGACGGGATCTACACTCTGTGGTGAATTGGGGCAAGAAGTAGCTTGTCAACTTCAACGCGTCCATGACCAGACTGTTGTCTGTCAACCATCAGAGGCAAACTCTCCTGCCTTCCCATAAGCATGGACCAAGCGATTCTCCCTGAGTGCAATACACTGCGCCTCCTTACCCTCTCTTCTGATCTCAAATGGAACCGCTACATCGAATCCATAGCTAAATCCACTGCTAAGAAGGTTGGGTCACTGTGTCGATCCAGGACGTTCTTACCGCCTGAATACATCCTGCATATATGCAATTCTACCATTCGACCCTGCATGGAGTACTGCTGCCATTTATGATCAGGCGCCCTTTCCGCTCACCTCAGTGTTCTCGACAGGCTCCAAAGGAGAGTTAGTAACGTGATAGGTGCTGACTTGGCGGCTCGACTACAGCCATTTCCCCACCGACGAGATGTGGCCTCTTTCTTTGTCTGTTCTATAAGTACTTTCATGGCTTCTGCTCAAATGCTCAAAAGTCACTAGTGCCTCCTCAACAGGTGTTTACTCGTGCAACCAGACTGGCAACTGGATCCCACCCATTCACAGTCAGGTTAGCCAAATGCAGACGACAATTCTACTCCTGCAGCTTCTTCTCTCGCACTTCCCGCCTGTGGAAATCGCTCCCATATTCTTGCTTTCCTGAAGGCTACAACCTCCAGAAATTTAAATGCAATGTCAGTACTCATCTACTAACCACTTGACTCTAGCCCATACCCCACGCCGTATATCCTTCCCTTTCTCTCCCCCCTTGCAACTGTCATCCCACCTGCATTTTCATCTTTCTATTGCTTCTTCCTAATTGGTTTGTAATTCTCTTCTCCCTCCTCTAATTAATTTTCTTTCGGTTATGTTGCCCCCGTACATCAGTGGCATTTACGCCTTGCCAGGGGTGAAATGATTTAAAAAATCAATAAATGCCAGAAGAAGCTTTTAAATAGCCAAGTGTAAATGAGAGTGAAGCAATTCACCATAAAAAATTAAAGTGCGTAAAGAGTACTATACAAGGCTATGACTGATATTAAAACTGATTTGAATTCTCAGATCAGAATTATGGCCATTAATATCCTTACAATCCCAGTTGACCAATATAGTTTCAACATCTTAAACTGGACTCTAGAAGACATCAGGCAAATGGATTCTAAAACAAGAAAGTTTCTTTTTAAGCATAAGATGCATCATCCAAAGGTTGATGTAGACCATCTATACATACATCGTAAAGAAGATGGAAGAGGTCTTATTTAGCTAGAATTGTCATACAAGACAACAACTATTGGCTTACTAACATAAATAGAAACAACAAAGGACTGGATGATACAATTAGTAAGGCAACATGAAGAAAAAAATATTCAATAATAAAAGAAGGCAGTATATACAGAACAAGATTTACCGTTAGTAGATTCTGTAGAAAAGCAAAACAGAAGCCAAGAACCAAATATTACAGCAAATAGTATGAAAATGAAAGCCCAGCATAAAGCACTTGAGCAGATGAAACAACGCTGACAAGACAAACTTCTGCATGGCCAATATCCAGAACGTGCCAATAAATCTAATATTGATAAAGTTAATACTCATCGATGGTTACGTGCATCCGGATTAAAGTCTGAGACTAAAGGCTTTATTATAGCAGCGCAAGACCAACGTCTTTTCATTAGAAACTTTCAGGTAAATATTATGCATAATAATATGAATCCAAAATGCAGGTTTTGTGATAAACACCAAGAAATAATAGACCATCTAATCTCAGGCTGTTCTGTACTTGCACCAAATGAATATAAAAATCGCCACGATAGAGTGGGGCAATATTTACATTGGACAATGTGCGAACACTATGGAAAATCTGTAAATAAACACTGGTATGAACATCACCCAGCACCGGTTAGAGAAATAGAAGATGTCACCATTCTATGGGATTACATCATCTACACAGACAAAAAAAATGAATCAAGTAGGCCAGACTTTATTGTTAAAAACCAGGAAGAGAAACCTTGTCTATTAATTGATATGGCTTGTCTAGCGGATTGTAACATAGCAAACAAGGAATTTGAACAACTGTCAAAATATAAAAACCTGGAAATTGAAATAGAAAAAATGTGGAAATTGAAAACAAGATTTGTGCCAGTAATAGTAGGTGCACTTGGAATGAAAAAAAAATCGAACAAAACAACACATTGAAAAAATCCTTGGAAACCTCAGCTTAAAAGATTACAAAAAATTGTCTTATTAAGTACAGCCCACACACTAAGGAAAACTTTGTCTATGTAACGCTAGGGATGATAGGGAAGATAAAAAATCATGAAATGGAGCCATAAAAACACCCCACGATCTGCTTTATGTCTTTCTACAGACTTGGTTTTTAGTCTGACCATAGCAGAAATTGAAATATGATGAAATATGACATAATAATAATCTTAAAAATAGAAAAAAAAACTTGCTCATTAATTGACATAGCTTGTCCAGGGGATTGTAATATAGTAACCAAGGAATTCAAAAAACTGTCAAAATATATAGACCTGGAAATTGAAACAGAAAAAATGTGGAAATTAAAAACAAGTATCGTATCAGTGATAGTGAGTGCACTTGAAATGATAAAAAATGGAACAAAAACACACAATGAAAAAAAACCTTGGAAATCCCATCTTAAGAAATATATCAAAATTGTTTCGTTACCTACAGCCCACACACTAGAGAGATGTTTGTCTATTAGTGATATTAGGGTGATATGTAAAAACATAAAATGGAGCCATAACAAAACACCATAACCTGTCTTAAGTCTTCCATCAGACTTGGTAGGTAGTGCGACCATAGCAGAAATCAAATTATGATGAAAAATGACATAATAATAATAATGAACTTCCTGCATAGGTAACTAAAGAAATTACCCTCTTATATCTAAGAATGGTGACACATTTTTGCCCCAAAACTACAGACCAATTACAGGTCTTACAAACTGTTGAAATCTATTCTGACAAATCAGATATATTATTTCTTATAAACAAATGATATAGGTCTTGATATACTTCTTGAACAAAAAAGTGCAGACTTGACTCTGAAGGTTTTAAAAACAAATTATATTTTAAGAAAATAATCTTGCAAAACTGCTTCAATACAATGAAATTTTTACTAATTGCAGCATAGATTATCATAAAGTAATCGATTGTGTATCGCATTTAAGTATGCTAACTTCTTGAAATATTTGCAGGGTATCAGCCATCATCAACAAATTCACCAAACAAAGTATGTTGTTATGGAAGACAGCACTTCACCATAATCATATGAATGGGATCTATCAGACTGGTGATATGTAGAATTTGTCTCGCTGACAATTTTGTGTATCCCTAATAACAATAACCAACCAAATTAACAGTAAGGAATATACTTATATGATATCTGAAAAGAAAATTAACCATCTATTTTAAACTGATGGTTTAAAGTTGTATGTTAGGAATGACAGTAAGCTCGAAGTTCTTCTGATAACAGTAAAATGTTTCAGTGACTACAGTGGAATAGAATGCGTTTTGGAGAAATGTACTAAAGCCTATTTTTACAAATATCACTACAGCAATCCTCCTGACTTAGCTTAGACACTTGGATAATCATTAAAGTTTTCAAGAAAATAAGCTTAGACAATACCTCAGTGTAAGTTAGTGTGAACAACTTTATTATAATAAATGAAATAAATATTGCAAAAAGAGTATTATCGAAGAGTATGACAAGTATTAGGAATTCAGAAAAGAGAGCGTTGTTATATCAATGGTTCAATACAGTTTTAAAATCTTAAACTGGATTCTAAATGACATCAGACGAATAAATTCTAAGACAAGACATCTGGTGCAGATCTCTGTATATACCCGTAAATTCAAGTGGAAGAGGTGTAGAATTCAACTAGATTTGTTATACAAGACAACAGCTATTGACTGACTAACATGCATGGATACAAAAAAAGGACTTGATGATAAAATTACAGAAATGAACTAAAGCAAATTAAAAAATAATAATCAATTAAGAAGGTTGTGATAGCTAAAATGAACGAAAGAACAGTCTGCTGAAAAAAATATTTAATAAAAAGAAAGCCAAGCATAAAAATCTGGAGCTGAAGAAACAAATATGGCAAAACAAATATCTGCATGACCAATATCCACAATAAAGCCGATGTTGATAAAGTTAAATTCCATCTATGTTTAGGAGATCTTGATTAAAATCTGAAACACAAGACTATGTTCCTTAAATAAAAGGCCGCAGTCAATTCATTGGTAACTCTCGGGAAAATACCATAAATACTAGTGTGAATCCAAAATCAATGTTCTGTTATATATATATCAGGAACCATAGAGTATCTAATCTCAGGATGATGTGTACTTGCACCAAATTAATATAAATGTAATCATAATAGATTGGTGCAATATTTACCGAAAATTTTAAACACTTTGGACAATGTATAAACATTTGGGAAAATATATATTAACAAGCACTGGCATAATCATCTCCCAGCACTCTCTACAGAAATAAAAAGAACACATTAAAATTCTAAGTTATCAAGCAGTCTTAACAGACAAGAATACTGAAGTAGATAGCCGCCATAATATTCAAAAAATTTAAATGGATTTTTTTTCCTTCTAATTCATACGGCTTGCGTAGTTTACTGTAAGATATCCCATCACTCATTAAATCCCTGGAATACCTAATAAAACGACATGTTTAGGCAAAATTCGACTTTATTCATGAACATAGTCGTTTCTAATGTGATACACTGATTTTAATGCTTCTCTAAAAATCCGATGCTTATATGAACAAGGATTTGCCTTTGGCCACAATATACGAATCAATTTCTGATATCAATTCTTCACTGGAAACAAATCTCCTTCCATGAAGCATTCTTTTGAGGTCTGCAAACAGGAAGTAGTCGCTGGGGGGAAGGTCTTAATAATACGAAGGATGTGGACGCAATTCGAAGTTTAATTCATGTAGTTTTTCTATCGTTGCGATCGACTTGTGTCATTGTGCGTTGTCTTGATGAAGGACCATTTTTTCCTCCTCCTTTGTAGCCGTTTTTGCCATGTTTTCCTTCAAATGCACAAATAATTCTATATATTATTCCCTATTGGTGATTCTTCTCTTCACAAGTTAATCGATGAACACCCGGCTTATCTCAAACTACGGAGGTCAAAATCGTGCCTGCTGATGTTTGCGTCTTTGTTTTGTTTTTGTTTATTTTGTTTTGTTTTTAACCGCTTTCGTTTGCTGCTGTCCACTCAGTGACTGCCGATTTGACTCGGGAACAACGTGGTGGATCCATGTTTTATCCATTGTTACATATTAATGAAAAAACTCTTTTATGATTTGTTGAATCAGTTGCAAACAATGCTCTCAATCGTCGATGCGTTGTTGTTTTTAATCGACTGTGAGAAAATGTGGTACTTTCTTTGAGCACAGCTTTCTTATTGACAAATGTTTATGCTAAATAGTGAATACCCTGCTTTCTGATATGTTCAGCTACCCTACTATCTTACGCAATTTAAATTAACGACCGGCCAAAATGGGATTATTGTTTTTTTTTGTTTTTTTTTGGGGGTGGGGGTCCGGGAAAACGCTTGATTTTAAGGGACCGCAGCGTTTAAGATCATTTGTGTATGTACGATCGCGTTTACAATCAGCATACTACCTCTTAACCCCTTATTTCGGACGTAGTAGAGTCCGAATAACACTTATTAAGCCATTGGCTTCATTGAATAGTATGTTTCCCATCAAACAGAAATGCTTTTCATGATTTATTTTCTAACTTTTCATGATTTATTTTCTAACTCTCATAACATTTCTCGTGTTACCTCTAAAACTTGCTTCTTATTTATGGGCTGTATTTTCAAGAACATTGTATGTATTTCTCTTAAGCTGAGATATCGTATTTTTTAATTTCATGTTCTGTTCCTGTTTTGAACATTCTAAGCGTAGCTACTGTAATTTTTCATTGTTTTCAAAATGTGCAACAGTAGCTTCACTTAAATAACTGTAATTTTTGAACTAATAATGCAATTGGGCCCAAATTTTTTCACGTCCCATTTTTTTTTTTTTTTACTCATGTCACCCCAAGCAATTCATTCCACTGCCACTATAGCGCAGGGTGTTACACAGGGCGACAGACGAGTTAAGATGTACATAGTGGGAGAGTTGGGGAGAATGGGAGGGTTAGTGTGTTAGGAGGTGTCTTTTGACCTTACATTTAAACTCCTGGAGGTTATAGCCGTCAGGGAAGCAAGCATGCGGAAGGGAATTCCACAGGCGGGAAGTGCGAGAAAAGAAGCTGTTGGAGTGAAGGTTAGTACTTTATAAAATTTAACTGCATTATTTTTTAGTGGCGCCATCTATATTTCAGGCCCGAAATTTATTGAGTGATGTGTTAGCAAACAAGGAATTTGAAAAACAATCGAAATATAAAGAGCTGCAGACCAAAATAGAAAAATATGGAAATTAAAGCAAGAATAGAAGCAGATACAGTAGCTACGCTTAGAATGTTCAAAACAGGAACAGAACATGAAATTTAAAAAATACGATATCTCAGCTTAAGAGAAATACATACAATGTTCTTGAAAATACAGCCCATAAAATAAGAAGCAAGTTTTAGAGCTAACACGAGAAATGTTTTGAGAGTTAGAAAATAAATCATGAAAAGTTGCCATAAATATATGTCTCAATTCTCCCCGCATACTGGGTGAGTAGAATGTCCATCACAGTAATCAAAATATAATGATAATAATAATAATAATAATAATAATAATAATGAAATATATTCTGAACGTTATGAGGCGAATCGGTTCTAAAGAAAGAAAGCTTATTCGTAAACATAACATGCATCATTTAAAGTTTCATGCATACCTTCTATACATATTACGTTTGAAGGTGGAAGAGGTTTTATTCAGCTAGAATTATGATACAAGTCTACAGTTATTGGTTTACTAATATACTTCTAAACAACAAAGGAAAGGATGATGCAAGTAAACAAACAGCACGAAAACACAAATATATATGAAAATATTTTATAATAAAGGAATTTTATAAACACAAACGAAATTGACATTCAATAGAGTGTGTGGAATCCAAGAAACAAATGTAGCAGTAAAACGTTAGAAATAAAAAAAAGATTAAACTGTCTTCTAAGAGATGAATCAAGTGATGCGGATATAATTCTTAAAGACAGAAAAGAAAAAACAAACTTATCTACTAAATGATAACGGTTCGCTCAGAGGAATGTACCATAGCAAACCAAGCATTTCTTAAAAAGCTACACACTAAGATATCCTAGGCATGTCGGTAAACTGCATCCGGCAGCAAAGACTCTGATTGAGAGGTTGTGAAAAGCATGGAACTACCTTTTAATTGCTGTTGTTCCTATGTACACCATGACACGGAGGGGTAGCACTTGTTAGGGTCCCAGTTATGGGCAAATAGTTACCCACAAACTGGGGTTGAAACAATATGAAAGTATAAAAATGCACTTTTATAGAAATATATACATAAAAATAGACTTTTATAAAAAAATATACATTTTTGAAAAAAGAATAATTACCATAACACATTTTTGAAAGGAAAAAAATATTCTCAGCAAAATATTTGTGAACACAAAACTAGAAGCTATTTTCACTTTTCTAAAAATAAAGAAAGATAAAAGCAACAAATTTTCATTAAAATCTGATTTAATCAATCTTCTCACTATAAACGAATATTTAAAAGAAAACCCTCAAAACTCCGCCTTTTCGGCATTAAACAACACACAGAGGTTGATATGCCGTTAAACAAAACTCAAACAAACACAATAGGAATCAATTTATCCATGTTATACTAATGATACAATGGGATTAGAAAAATCATGAAATGTAGCTATATCAGCATACACAAACTAACTTAGCGCTGAACGTAGATCTCTTATGTAGTGGGATCAAAACACAAGTAGGATAATAATAATAATAATAAATAGAAGAACAACAGCAAACGTAATTATTATTAACTCTTCCAATATTTTCCAACTAAGATTGGAAATCTATTTAAAAAGATATACGTAAAAAACAACACAATGTTTGAAAATGTTTACTAATATCAACAATATGTTTGTCATCTTCTAAGTTCAGTTTAGAAATTGTATATAGTCAAAAATATATTTTATGCATCAGAATATATTTCTCATTGTCTAATAACTGAGCTATTTCGCAAGCGAAACCTCATCAAATTTTAATCTTTACTGTCGTTCTTATCGTCATTATCACACGATAAAATCAAACCCAACCTGAAGTGTCAATAGTTGCACATGTGATCTATTTGCACGGAGATAAATGATTCTTGGAAGCATGCTAGGAATTTATTTCAACATTGATAAAATTTTCACGAGTCACGACTGAAACTAACTGCCAGTGAAATATCTAAAAATAAACAAGATCAAAACACCTGTATGCACAATCAAATTTCTGACAGAATCCCATTCATCATCAACTGGCACCAAAATTGTGCTGGCATTTTGAAAATACTACGTGTCAGCAATAAACTTATATTGTCATTCAGGCGAAATTTAAATAAATGGATATTTTATCATATAGAAGAGTTATAACTCAAAATTCCATAGGAATTCCGGTTCTTTGCACAACCAGATAGCACTCACAGAAGGAAAAAAAGAAGTTTCTTTCTGCGACAATATCAGTTTAATAAACAAATTCAAAGTGAAGCTCACGACTTCTTTTGAAGGTGGTAATTATACTGATTCCTATTTTGTATACACCGCCTAATACACTAAACATGTCTTCGTGCATGTGTATTCCACAACGGAAGAAATATTTCAAAGATCCTACGAAGAGAGGAATGATGGGACATCAACGGAATATCATTTTTTAAATTACTGTAATTTCGACTAATATCTCAAGTTTCAAATTCTAAAAAATATATGAAGAATCCAATGACCTTACCGCTTTTATGACAAAACGGATAGTTACGTATGCGCACTATTAAATTCCGGCCTCGAGCGAATGAACAGAATTACAGCATAGGATTTATACCATACTCATTGGTTAATTCCTTTCAGAAGCTCCTCAACTAACGGAATATTTCCGAATGAGCGCGATCACTATAATATGTGCGTTCCATTTTATGCCTACTGCGTTTCATTCATTTTAATCCGTTAATTACGAACACAGACTTTTCCTCAAGACAAACGAAGTTTAGAGATTTTTAAGTATTTTACTTGTATACATAACTGAAGTAGACAAGCATACTATCGAAATATTGTTGAACATTCTCAAACACTGTGTCGCCTTCTTTTAATTTATTTGCACTCTTCAGTATGTATTATCAATAATAATAATAATAAGAAGAACAAAAAGATAAAAAGAAGAACTAAATAATAAGAATTAAGAAGAATGTAAGATATTGTGAAGTGTGATTTTTACAATCATTACGCCATTACTCGTAGAAATGAGGTCAAATCGATGTTCATTTCGCAATAATCAAATGCGAATTTTAATTAGGATGAGTTAATTTATGGTAGCGATAAAGTTTGCGTGAATACATAAGGCCGAATATTATGAAGGCTTGTTTTGAATGGATATACTAAAATTCCCATTAATAACAAAGCGTAAATCGGAGTTAGCTATGGCATCTAGTTTAGTCTATATATTATTTGAACCCTGAAGAAGATAAAACAGACATTTACGGCGAGCGAATTATGAATGGAATTAAACACATCTTCGCATGTTTATTAACCATTTATTTCATACAATAATGCGCATACCAACATTCTATGCATAATAAGACCAACGTCTTTAGTTCCACTTCAGCCAAATCCCTTTCCTTAATCTTTGCTCAAATACACTTCTAAATGTCCGATTTCCTCTCCTTCAACACTCTATTTGCTCTAGTAATAACGGTATCAAATGAAGTGTAATAAAATTATGTCCATATACTGCACAAAACAGTGGGGTACACGTTAAAATAACCTACATCACAACCTCAGAGAAATTCAGTAAATTACTTTATAATACTTTCCACTCAATATAAAATTCAAGAGTCAATCATGTTTGAGAGTTATATTTGTAATCGTGACTATTTATTGTTTCTTCAGTAAGAATAAACAGGAAAGTGGAAGACAGTAACAATTATAAGTTCACAAAGAAGAGAATATTGTCTCCTAAGACGTTGTGTTCATGAAGGTGTCTGTTCCACAAAGCGGCTCTTCCAGAAAAAGAAAACGGAATGGAATTTCCTTGTCACCATTGATGCACGGAATTAGCTTAACGTAAAAAAAGTTTGAACAGGTGGACGAACAAAATGGAGCACATTCAAACATTTGCCGTGGAAACATTAATAAAATAGCGACATGATTGCAATATTGAACACAGGTTGCCATGGTTGCTTATAAATGATTTTGAAGAATTTCCAGTCTAGTTATGACAGCATAAGTTATGACAGACTGAATTTTCTATTTATTTATTTTTTACCTATCATCTCTTTATCGCATCAACGTCATTTCCAGTTCTCCTTTGTTTATTGCAACTATTTTTCAAATGCAATCTCCAATTTATCAGGATTTATGTTTGTTTTCAAATGTGAACTATTCCTTGGAAATGTCAAAATCAAGAAATTACACAATTACACAATATCTGGTACTTTTTAAAAAGATTATGGAAAAACAAGACACCGCAATCCGAATTGCATTGAAATAGCAAAATATGCCTTCGAAAATTAAAGCAAAATATTTTTAAAAAATTCATTATAAAAATAAATAGTGAAAAACGTCAAAGATTTTATGTAATTCTTTCCTTCTTGATTGCAGAGAACGCTGGAAAATTTCCTCACAGATAAAGAAGAGACCTGAGGCAACAGATATTTTTTTTCGAGAGAATGATGTTGAGAATGTTAGAGAAACAACGATTATATCTTAAAGAAATAGAAAACATAAAAAGAATACTCATACTTACAGTCAGAGAGATAGATAGAGAGAGAGAGAGAGAAAGAGTGAGAGATGAATTCTTTGCGATATATAAGAGAGGTTTTTAAAATTTAACATTCATCGGGTATAACTGAGACAAAAATATGGACATGAATGGATGGCAGAATCGAAAGTTACGCGGTTAATATACGAACGAATATCAATAGGAGGTGTAAACATTTAGAGGTTGCGCACATCAGTGATCACATTGTCACGAAACAATACGGTAAATAGAAGAATCGTAATCTTGTAACACTAGTTTTGCTTGCAGAAAATATATAACTTTATTTTAGCATGAGGGAGCAAAATAAATTTTTATTAGCTGTATTATTAATTGTGCAGATTAATTTTCCCAATGCGAGCAGAGATGAAAATAAGCCTAATTGATAGTAAAAGTGTTTCTTCGGTTGCAATATGAACACAGTTAATGAATTGTGAAAGAAAAATCTCAAAATTAAATATTGAAAACTGAGTGAATTGCAAAATATTTTTCAGGTGTGGGCAGCGGGTCAGGCTGGGTTATGGCATCGGAGGCCATTATGTGACTAAGCAGAAATAAGTGACTAAGAAAAATACCATTGAAAACCCTGAGCCTTACATCTGCTGCAGTGAAAATTAAACAGTAACCAAAATATTGTTTCAAGGTTGTCAAATTTTTTAAAGAAATAGGAAACATAGCAGACACAGAAGGAAGTACAAGACCTACAGAAGGTAGTTGAAGAGAGTGATAAGAAAGGGCTACAAATAAACTGCAAGAAAACCGAATCCATGGTCATCAGTAAAACGTGCTGCTCAATATGCCAAATACAAATCGCGGATACCCGAATAAAGCAGGTAAAAAAATTTAATTACCTGGGAAGTGCTATAACAGAAAACGGAAAGTGTGACACAAAGATCCGAAGGCGAATTGGCATGGCAAAGGAAGCATTCCAGAAGTTGAGTAAAGTATTAAAAAGCCAGACAATTTCGCTAGAAAAAAAGAAGAGAGTACTGGATTGCTATGTGTTGTCAATTCTTCAATATGGCACTGAACTCTGGACAATATCATCAGAGATGAAGGAAAACCTTGAAGTAACTAAAGTGTAGCTGTAGAGAAAGATACTGTGAATATCATAGATTGAGCATGTGAGCAATAATGATGTCATAGAAATGATGAAAACGAAAAGGATATTAATAGTGAGCATCAAGAAGAGACAGCTGAAGTTCCTTGGACATGCAATGAAGAAGGAGCTCTTTGAGAACCTGATACTAACAGATCAGATAGAGGGAAAAGGAGACAGGGGAAAGCAACGGATAACATATTTGAAGGACCTAATCAGGTGGATGATGGAATGAGGGTTGCATGGTGTAACAGGAGAAGGTGTGCTGAGAGCCACCAGGGATAGGGAGACGTGGAAAGCCATGATCGGCTACGTCCTGAAAAGGCAGGACACATAGAAGAAAAAAGAACACAGATATACCTACAGTCAGAGAGAGAGAGAGAGAGAGAGAGAGGGGGGGTGGATTCTTTGCGATATATAAGAGAGCTTTTTAAAATTTACTATTCATCGGGTATAACTGAGACAAAAAAATTGTGATTGAAATACACCGACATAACAAGCTTATATGAATGGATGGCAGAATCTAAAGTTAAATGGTTAATATACGAACGAATATCATTAAGATCTGTAAATGTTTAGAGGTTGCGGACAACAATGATCACATCGTAACGAAACAGTATGGTAAATAGAAGAATAGTAATCTTAATTTACAATTTTCTTCTTTGGATTTAGAATTGAAGTTCCTGGGACACGCAATGAGGAAAGAGAGCTTGGAGAAACTGATACTAACAGGCCAGATAGAGGCAAAAAGAGACAGAGGAAAGCAACGGATAACATATTTGAAGGACCTAATCAGGTGGATGATGGAACGAGGATTGCATGGTGTGCTCAGAGCCACTAGGGCTAGGGAAAACGTGAAAAGCCATGATCGTCTACGTCCTGAAAGGACAGGGCACATAAAAGAAGAAAAATTATATAGTTCCAAGGATTACTGGAATTGCTCACTTGAATATTGATATATTTTCAAACATATTGTTTGTGAAGTCAGTAAGTCTTATCACTTTGTCAGCATTCTTGTAAAGATCATAATATGGTTTTCTGTAATACGCTTACCTGGATAATTTCAATTCTCACACAAAATCTGCAGTTATTGCATTATTTTTGTTGCCTTTTTCTTACTCTCGGGATTGTTCGCAGCGCGCCATTAATGAGCGTAACTGTCATTTTCCTATTCCATATGTAAATCTGTAGTATTTGTGAGGAATGAAGATTATTTTTTATGAAATCCATAGTGTAATTGATCATTTATTTCCTATGTTTTCTTCCTATATTTTCTCTAGCAATTACCTTGAAATTCTTACCGTTTTCTTTTCTGTGCTTCTTCATATCTACTGCGTATTTATCTTTTTTCTTCCTCTTTCATATTTATTTTTTTAGAATCTTTATTGAACGATTTGTCTTCAATTTTTCCCTGATGCACTGGTTTTCTTTAACTTTTCCCTTTTATCATTATTCCCCTTTTTTTCTGTTTCCTTCATTACGAAATTTTTCTAAAGTATTTCATTCCTTTCTGTATTCTTCGTATTCTCCATTATTTTCTTTATATCTTTCAATCAATCTCCTCCTCCCGACAAAAAAAAAATCACTTCTCTTTTCCTCTTTTCCTCTTTTCCTCACTGTTAAGTCACGCAATTATCATAATTACCTCCCTTTTTTGTTATTTTAGTGTCGTGATTAGAGAATCAATGCATTCGTTTGTTCTGACAATCATTCGCTATCACTGTTTTGTTTTTCTTTAAATTCTGTTTCCTTTTCTTTGTACCTCGGGTTACAAAGAAAAATAAAGAATTAGAAATAGGAAAGATTTTTTTTTTAAATTTGGAGAAAATCTCCCCCGGAAGTAATGAAAATGCAGCTATTCTAAGCTTGGAGCTTAAAATGTGGTAATCCCTTCTGCACCCTCTCTCAATTTCTTTTTTTCTTTCTCTCTTTCTCTATTAATCTATCTATCTCTTTCTCTTTCATACAGAGAGATTGTGAGTTTCTTTCTGTCTTTTTGATTGAACGATTTTTTTCCCCTGGAAATTCAATCGGAACTGATTGTTAAGAACCATACAATCTGGATTTGACTCAACGGAAGCGATAAGACAATCAAAACACACCTTGCATCGCAACCACGATCTAATGCAACGTTTTGCGCTATTCAACATTTCTTATTTCGCAAGCGGACTCTTCAATTTTTCCGTTTTAGTACAAGCTTTTCGTGTAGTGTAAAAAATAGCAATGTCGCTATTCTCGCAAAATCCGCAACTAATCGATTCATAAAATATTCATTTCGTTATAATAATCATAGAATAATATAAACCTCGTATTTTCGTCAGTAAATTCAATCATATTTAATTATCACATTATTATCTTCATTGCAATATTTCTAATTAAAAATATAATGACTTGTCATTACCAAACACAAAATATAAAATAACACTAATAATGCATGACTTGATGAAGTTAAGTATGACTTCAATGTTTTCAGATCCCTACATTTAACACTCTGCATAATCATTTATAAATGTTACTTCCCCTTTTGTTGCAAACTGTTGGAATCTTCTGAAAATATAGTGTTTTATCTGTTAGTTTTATATACTGAATATTGCAGTAAGCTGGCTTTTAATTTCACTTTAGAACGTTTTAAGTGCATTTTTTTCGAGTAAATGTCTATTTTTTCACTTTTATTTTTCAAGCTCAATTGCTTCGTTTATATGTTTCTTTAGCATACTTCTGTTGCACTACATATCTGTTAGTTAACGTCTAATATATAAAATTAAGTAATGTATCCCAGCATTCAATACTAACACAGGAGCCTTGGTTTTACACAGAAATCTTTCTTATGTAATTTATTTTGCTCCTGAGCAACAAAAAAAAAGCAGAAAATTCTCTAGATAGAAAACTTAGATATGATATAAATGAAAAAGAAAACTTTCTTGCTAACAGCAATGTAAAAATATGGATAAAAATATTTGCGCTAATATTAATGATTATTATAGAATAATAATAATAATAATAATAATAATAATAGAATAATAATAGAATAATAATAATAATAATAGAATAATAATAGGCTATTGATAAAATGAATTGAGAATAATTCATGAATCCTCAAATCGAAAAATCTAATAAGAACATAAATATAATATTTATACAAATATGCAGCTGTACGAAAATAAAAGAAGCAAATATGGAAATGACTGCAAAACAGCGAATGACTTAGATTAACCTCGAAGTGCAAATGACGTCGAGATGATTGTTTAGAAAACGTTATGCACAATGATGTATACCACTTGCGATTATTGAAAATGGGTTTGTCATTGAAAAGAAGCGTAAAAAGCATACGTTTTAAGATGTCGCCAATTTGACAGTTTTACCTCAAAGTAAGCATAATTAATGTGAATAGTTCAAATAAGAAACGAAGAGTGTAGTATAGTCGTATGCTATGGAAAACCATATCCTGAAAAACGTATGAAATTCAAAATTTTTCTTAATTTTTATGCTTAAGATTTTAAAATCTCTTTAAGAAACAATCTTGTAATTTTAAAATATATATGGTGAAAAGTAGACATTTTGGGAATGAATTCATTTGAAAACAAATTTATAAGTATACCAGATATATTATCAGATATTTTTATCGCGTAAATATAGCAAAAGTAAAAATATATTAAACGATGGTGTACGAGTACAAAGCAATTATTTGTTTTAATAAAAATTAATATTTCCGTAGACAACACACATGACTGGAAACTATGTAGCACTGCCCTGCTTCAATTAATAAGCTGTTAAAACAACATTAATGTTTATCAATTTTAACTTCTATTGTAAACTAGCAGTAAGTTCTCATCATTACACGGGATGTGAAGAGTAAGAATTCACATTTTTATACGACGCAAATGTGCAGATTTTAAATACGGCAGAGAACTTCCGTATTTTTGAAAGAGGTATTCTCTATGTAAAATTTACAGTGTTGAATTTCACATTAACAAAAATATAATTGAAAATAAAAAATTAAAACAAAGGTTAAACTGAAAAGATACACTCAATTTCTTTGTATTTGTTGTATAGTAAAATAAATTTGCATTGAGTGTATAAGCTTTGTAACAAATCGGATGAAAAATGTGGAAGTGTACTTTAATAGAAATCAGTGAGGTTACACATAATGATACACATACTGACAGGTATTTTTAAAATAAAAAATGTAACTGTGATACAAATGACAATCATATCAGGAAGGAATAGAAAATGTTATACTAAAACGGAAATGAGTATAGAGCCAAATACTCAGGCGTGGTGATTCATTGATAATAATGCCAAATAACCAAATGTTAAAATCCATACATTGTTAGAGAAATAAAAAAAAACTTAAATTTTATGAAATAGTATGCAGTGCCATAACCAGCAGAAATATTATTTGTGTTCGATAAAAACAGAAACTAAACAAAGAATTTACATCCATAAACTGAGCAGCACTTACTAAACATTTAAACACAACATAGCGCAGTAAAAGATATATTGGGGCAAATGATAATGACATAATGCAGGTAGATATAACTTGATAGTGGGTGGTAACAAATAAATCATAGCACATCAATAGAGAACATTATAATTTTATCATTTGGCAGAAGAATAAAAGGGAAATTATGAAAAATGAATTAATTAGAATAATAAATGAATGCATGTGGGCATAGAAATATATATATCTATAAGGTATTGGACCAGTTTGATTTCAGAAATGGTCAATAACGCTCATGTATACGCTAATCATTTATAGCATGTTGATGATGCTATATTTGTGTTGTCAACACTTATATTAGGGAGAGTTTTTAAAATATTTCTTTGTGTGTTTAAATTAAATCAAATTGAGCTCCGTTCGAAGAGATGCAGTGTGATTGTTCGAGTCGTAAAATGGGCCTGGTTTGTACATGCAAGCAAATAGATTTTTGAGTGTATTAGAATTGATAGATTGTGATGGGATTGAAGTATGTTTATATACAGAGTAAATGATTTCAGAAACCGGGACATTAGTAAAAAGATTTTCGATAAATTATAAATAGGTCGAATGAAAACTTCGAAGCATCATCCGAGAATACCCAAATCTCATCGACTTAAACAAAAAAAAATAAGGGAATTAATTAATCATCTCTTGTACAAAATTTAAAACGGCAAATCTCATTATCAAAAGTAACAATCCATCCACAAGATCCAAACTACAACGAATCAATATTATTTACAAATGTACATATTATTTTAAGAACTGTGTTCTTGAGCCACCCAAGTTCTATAGAACTACAAAACTGATGCGAAGACTCAGATTGCATTTCTCTGAAAAGAGATCAGTACAATTTCTGTTGAACACATACGGAGAACTGCCAAAGCCTATTCGTAAAATACAAGTTGACAACACAAATATCTTAGCATCATACATATGCATAAAATGACTAGAGATAATGGGTGCATTATTGATAAAAAAGAAAAACCTAACAATCAATAATATTATCTAAAAACACGCTAAAAATGTGCTATTTCTGTTCGGTACATTAATATATGCACACTACTCTACAAGAATACTAACACTACATCCATTCTGTTATGCGTGAAATAACATCTATTTTCAATAATGGCTAAAACGATGCCTTAGACAATTTCATATAATTTATGTCCTCAAATAAAAATAATCATAAGTTGATATGAAAATTAAAATATTAACCCTAATAACTTGTCTCTCGTTTTTAATGAAATCTGCATAAAAGCGAGATTGCTGCCTAAATTTACAATACATATATGTGCTTTCGTTTGCTGATTGAGCTCTCTAGAAGAGAAAATTTTAAAAACAGTTTCCGCTTCAGTCAAGAACAAAATTATCTTGGCCGCTGGCGTGTGTACACACCGCGTATATGAGACGTCCAAATCACACCTTCCTCAGCCGTACGCTGATAGCTTAGGGGTAGAATCGCTGACAAGATAAATCGATCAAGTTACGATTCAAGCTGAAAAGCAATCTGATGTCTAATCACACTAATATGCTTTGATACCGCGAAACAGGCTTGTATGTAAACGATTATATATATATATATATATATATATATATATATATTATAATTATTTAATTAGAATTCGTATATTTTTTTACTGTGCAACATCTGCCAGAGCAAGAAACTTTTATCTAGAAAAATAGGATCTTTAAAATACAATAACTAGAAAAATAGGGTCTCTAGAATATCATCTCTAGAAAAATAGGATCTTGTTCCTGTATTTAAGTTATGTTGCTGTATATTTACGTTTTAAAACGTACATTATAAAATGATTATAAACTCTATATAATTTCGATAACCGTAATCGCTACCCGCAATTATTTCACATTAATTCCACAATTGTTACGATCAAATGTATTCTAATCGTATTACTGATCATATTTAGACAACTCCTGCAATTGAATATACATACTCAATTATCTTGCGAGATAATGGCAGTTCTCTGTTTGGTAAAAAGTTAAGTATTTTGCCGGAGTGACTTCAGTGACATCTCTACAGAAAAGGCCTATGCAATGATATATAGAATACATACACTACTCAATCCATATTTCCCGGTTTTACCGAAAATATCCAAATAAATACAGGGTATTGCTTTTGGGACCGGGTTGGTCGAAGGAGTTACCGAAAATTTGTGAGTTTTGACAGACAACGTCTTCAGGCTCTACTGAACTTTCTGCATGATTTTTTTTTCTATTGATTTTTCAGTGTTTGTTTATGAACACAAGATTTTGTTAGTTTTTCTCCTAGATAGACGGGTTTACTATACTGATGGGCCTATCTACCGAAATCAGTTGAATAACTTATAGGAATAGGTGTAATAATATAAAATTACCTTACATCACACAATATCAGTTATTTTTTTCCAACTATTTTAAACCAAAATTCACCTAATACACGGTTCAAGTGTCACACAAGATAGAGGGTTACTAAATGAAAGGCATGAAATGAATGAAAAATAAAAATTATGGTGACAATTTGAAATGATAAGTACTCACCTTGAATGAAGAGGTTAAGATTGTTTAAGCATTCAACCACGCTGGACTTTTTTTTTCACAAAGTAGTAGATCTCAGAAAATAGTAATCTGTTTTAATAAAGCTTTGAATTAGAATATGGAGGAAAATTGTGAGATTTGGATCTGTGGGCGTAACGTAGAACCTCCTAGAAATAAAAAGTTGAACTAGTGGAAATAATGATTAAACTCATTTGAATATTTGTCATTGAAATTTTGAAATAATAGCGATGGGTTTTGAAATTTTCGTCTTTAGCATAGGGAGATTCAAAATAAGCCTTCCTCCTGTAGACCACATAAAAGATTCTAGAAAGGAAAACGCATAATGGAGCTGTATGAATATGCGTGAATGTGCTGAAAATTTCCGGATCATGCACTACCAAGAAGCTGACATATTGAACAATCATCAGAATAAGCGTGCTACTATACAGACGTATAGCCTACCCTTTTACTATTTTTTCTACAAATATTTTCACGGTAACTGCACTGACGAGCTTTTTTCTTTGGCTCCCTGATTAAATGAATTAGATTGGCATTTAAGAACTTGCTATTACACTTGAAATAACGAAATGCAACCGCCGTTTCTACTCTAAATGTTGCTGTTTTGGCACATGCCACCTTTATAACTCTCGTCAGTTTTCTTGTTTCTATTATAACTACATTCTTCCAAAGTCAGTTGCCATCTTCTATCAGTTTGAATCCAGTCGTCTTCCGTCTATTTCTCCATCTTCTCAATAATAAGAATTTTATCTCACTTTCACTACCTGTTACCACATGAGTACTAGTGACATTCCCGCTTTGGTTGGTGCGATATAATTATTATTATTATTATTATTATTATTATTATTATTATTATTATTAATAATAATAATAATAATAATAATAATAATAATAGAGTGGGGCAATATTTACAATGGACAATGTGCAAACTCTATGGAAATTCTGTAAACAAACACTGGTATGAACATCACCCAGCACCGGTTACAGAAATAGATGTCACCATTCCATGAGATTACACCATCTACACAGACAGAAAAATTGAAGCAAATAGGCTTGACATTATTGTTAAAAAACAGAAAGAGAAAACTTATCTATTAATTGATATGGCTTGTCCAGTGAATTGTAACATAGCAACCAAGGAATTTCAAAAACTGTCAAAATATAAAGACCTGGAAATTGAAATAGAAAAATGTGGAAATTGAAAACAAGAGTCGTGCCAGTGATTGTAGGTGCACTTATAATGTTAACGAATGGAACAAAACGACACATTGAAAGAATCCCTGAAAACCCCAGCTTAAGAGATATACAAAACATTGTCTTATTAAGTACAGCCCCAAAACTAAGGAGAACTTTGTCTATGTAACGCTAGGGATGATGGGGAAGATAGAAAAAACATGAGCCATAACAACACACCACGACCTGCCTTAGATCTTCCCGCAGACTTGGTTGTAATAATAATAATAATAATAATAATAATAATAATACATCTCTTGGTTAATCAGAAGAAGAAAAACAGCAGCCTTAAAGAATTATAAGACATTTTCGTTTCACTCCAACGTAGTTTCTGATTTCATGAAGTTGCTGTATAATTACCACTGAACATTGCTATCAGATCATATTCCCAGAATCTTAGAAGATATGTACTGATTAGTTGCGCGTAACATGGTTGAAATTATACGCATTTACTGCGTTTAATTAGGTCCCACTAAACGAATATATCTACAATCAATAATCTACCTGGTCACCAGATTTCGAATTTATGTAATTGTAAATTACTACAGTAATAATTTATATACATCGGCCATTAAATACATTAAAGTGCCGAAAATTTAATTTTCAATTTGGTTCTGATTATAGATTTATTAAAATCTCTTCTCTCTTGAAAACTTTCAAGAATCTTTTTTTTAAAAATAGCATTTGTTATTCCTGAACGCCTGTCGATGCACTTTGGATCTTTGCTTCTTGCTAAACATCAATGACAAAACTGGAGCCACTAACATTAACGTAACTTTATCATAGGGCTAATTATATCAAAATTAATATACTTTATATGTTATGTTGATTCATAAATTATTTTAGATTTTCTATGTCACCTCGTTTATTCATAACATTAATTTCGAGGAATATCACAGTAAAACATCGGTTCTAGAACGATCCCCAAAGTTAATCATCGATCTTGTTCATAACTTGGTTAGGTGACCGCCTGAGAATGTCAGGTTTTTTTTTTAATCATATCACCCCGAGCAAGGCGGTAAGGCCACTGGTTTGCAGGGGGCTACGTAAGAGTGAATATATTGGAAAAGAGAAAGCCGGAAACCACGTCCTAAACAGGGAATAAGGGATGAGCCTCTACACCTGTTCAATAGACGTGGTTGGAATGTGAACCGGCGATAGTTTACTCTATCTACTCTAATTGAAAGAGAAAAAAAATAAGCAAAAAAGAAAAGTGAAAGGATTGGAAAAGAGAAAGCCGGAAACCACATCCTAAACAAGGAACAAGGAATGAGCCTCTACACCTGTTTAATAGACGTGGAGGGAGTGTGAACCGGGCGGTAGTTTAGTCTATCTACTCCAATTGAAAAAAAAATAAACAAAAAAGAAAAGTGAAACGATTGGAAAAGAGAAAGCCGGAAATCGCATACTAAACAGGGAACAAGGGATGAGACTCTACACCTGTTCAATAGACGTGGGTGGAGGTGCTGTAAGCTTGGATGTGTGTTGGTTTGTTAGATAACAATTTGAAATTGAAAATAAGAGATTTGATTTCCAATTTCAGTCAAACTTGTTACATTAACTTACAAGAAAACGGAGTTGGAAAGTTATAACTACACCTCTTCTCTCAGGTCCCAGCTATGGAGTAATTAATTAAATGTGTCTCGGTCAATAATTACTATCTCCAAATATTCTTACAATTTAAAATATTTCCTGGCGTTAAATAATCTACACATAATTGATAAACTGTAAAAACTAAACAATTAGACAATCAATGATTTAGATACAAATACATGTCATTCAATTAAATATTCACGACGATGTGCTATGAGCTGGATTATGTGTGATGTAGGGCAGTGGATATCGGCTCGGAAAGAGAAGTTCGTATTCCAGTGGAAAGGAAATACTATGTCTCTTCCATCCAGCTATGTGTTAAGTAACAGAACAGACTGTGTTCTGTAGCCTTGATAAGCAATCAGTCTACCGGAGCAAGTAATGGCAAGCTTCTGCGGAGAAAACTTATACCCCGTTAGCCATGTCTCTTTCGGGACACGATCGCCGAAGACTGTATCTCGTATGGCACTTGACTGACTGATATATTCACGTTTATTTGCTATTGATTATTATTATTTTTAAACAGTACTTTGATAACTTTTCAGTAAAAAATATTCACGTTTTTCAGACGAAACAACTTACGATAATCATGAATTCAGTTTCTATTAGATATTTTTTCCCGAAAAACGAAAATTACCAAACGGTTAGTGTAAGGTCAAGGGAATATGGCAGATTATGTAGAAGAGACAAAACTTATTTGAAGATTCGTTTCGTGTGTTAGCCCTAATGTATGCGGTATTTTGCTGTCATGGAGGACAACAGTTTTTTTATTGACGAAGTCAAGATACTTTCACCATTAAAATATCAAGGACACATTGAGGACGCTAGTATAAATAAGCATTTAGACATTTTCTTTTTCTTTTAGGGACTCTAGATAAATTAATGTAGCTGATGATTCTACCTCACGCACGTCTTTACATAGATTCCGTTGACATTATAACGTATTTGTTGGCGTTTGTAGGGAATTATTCTTGTCAATCTATTGACAGGACTGTTTCGTGAAACATTGTTGTAAGCAACCAATATTGCATCGCTTGTGATTTATATTTAAGGTGTATCTCGAATAAATCATTAGATGTAATTGGTTCTAAAAAAACGGAATAACTTATAAGAGAAACTTATAGATTTTGGGACTCGTTTTTTAATTGAAGTATGAAATAGGCATTGTTATTTATTATACTATTATTTATGTTAAATTCAGATGTTTTTTATTTCTTCTGTTCAGGACTTTCAGTAAATAGTAAACGAGAGCAGATCGAAAATAAAACTTGAACCTTCGGCGATACAAGAATTTTCATTCTTTTGCATTCTTATGGCTATTTCCCAGTATCACCCAGTCTATATTTTCACTTATGCGATGCATCTAGTGTAAAAATGAAAATGTGTCGTGATAAACTCAATTTTATACTTGTGTCTGCTGTTTTGTTTCAGTATTCGTGTGAGAGAGAGAGAGAGAGAGAGAGAGAGATAGAGAGAGAGAGACTTTAGTCAGATTATGAGTAATATAACAAGGGCCTGTATAATATTACTTTTATCAGCGCGAAATTTTCAGAAGAGGATTTACAAATGAATGCAGTGTCATTGTAATGATGAAATATTTATAAAGAAAACATAGATATAAAAAGTATGTGTGAGTATGATAGGACATGGTAAGATAAGATAAATAACAAAGAAGAAAACTTTATGAAACTACCATGTTTATCCTTTGATAAAGCTTTGTCTGTGAATGAAACCTGAAAAAGTAAAACACATTCCAGTGATATTAATGTAAACATGCCTAGTTTACATTAGAATATTACGAAACGTTAAAGTCACACTTATATCGTCAGAGAAAACCGAAAGCATAGTCTTCAGCAATTTTTGCTGATGACCATGTTTCTGTTTTCTCTGACGATTTAAGTGTAACTATAAAGTTTCGTAATATACTAATGTAAACTAGGCACGTTTTTATTAATGTCACTGGAATGGGTTTTACAATTTAGAGACTTTCCGAATAATGTTGTATATTTTTAATAAAAATTGAGTGCTATTTAAAGGTAATTTTATGAGAGAGAACAGATATTTCTACATTTAAAAATGCTAATATTGTAGTAATTGTGAAAATAAAAGACTAGAAGTTTGTTCCATAAAGTAGCAGTTCTAGGGAAGAACCCATACAATTGGGACTTCCTTCTTACTAATTGAACACAGAGGAAATTAGTTTTTCAGTCTGACACAATTATGATAGCACTGGATATAATGATGGAATAACTCTTTGAAAAATCGATCGTTATGCATGTGGTTATTGTTTAATTATGTTTTCTTAACTACAGTCAGTTGAAGGTGAATCACATTCAATGATCTTCTGGATATTCATAGCCTTGAAACAAAAATCCATAGACAGATACCTTCTTAATAAATATACACATGATTCAGAACACAGGCGTGCAAGATAAAAGCTAACACTGGCCCTATTATTCTTCCACTACAATCATCTCTTGGTATATAAACTTAATATCCAAGTTATTCCGGTAAGATCCAGCATTTCTTTACGTTTTACAATCTCTGAACTTATTAAATTATTTTTTCGTTAAGACATATATAGATTGATTTTTAATGTTTCAGCCTCATAACAATTCTATTAATTTAAGACCCATAATTTTCCGAAGATGTTTGCCAATCGCTTAGATCTGCACAAAAGAAAACAGTTTCATCGTAGTGTCAAAGAAAATAGTTGCTGTCAAACAGCAAATATTTTTTTATATTTTAATAAGTATTTAATTTATATTTCGACAAGTCATGAAGAAGCCAATAAAGTTAAACACAGTTTGCCTATAATTTTATTATAAATACATGGTGTCACATTCAGTTATCGTCAAGAACACACAAAAGGATCGTTTCAAGCATCATATTAAACGTGAAAAGAAAGCGGCAAATCATTTTGAAATGTTTCTCTGAAATTGAAAGTGACACAGCAGGTAATAAAAATACATCAGTCGTTTCACCCGAAGCAAGGCGCTAACGCCACTGATGCGCAAGGCCTACATAAGAGTAAAAATTATATAGGAGGAGAGTAAACAGAAATACGAACCTGTTAAAGTAGGTGTCAGGGAAAGAACAAAAGAAGGATGGGAATACAAGTGTGATGATAGTTGCAAAGGTAGAGAGAAATGAAAAGTTATACAGGGTGATGTAGAAAGGACTTGAGTCAAGTGGATAAGACATAAGAATTGACATTGCATTTAAATTCCTGGAAGTTGTAGCCGTCAGGAAAGCAAGACTATGGAAGGGGATTCCATAGGCGAGAAGTGCCATAAAAGAAGCTGATGAGTAGAATTGTCGTTTGCATTTGGTTGATCTAAATGTGAATGGGTAGCACCCAGTTGCCAGTTTGGTTGCACGAGTAAACAACTGTGGCAGGGGAACCAGTAACTTAAGTTTATTGGATCAGAAGCCATGAAAATATTGATAGAACAGACCGTCGGTGAGAATGTGGCTGGAGTCGAGCCGTTAAGTCGGTACCTATCAAATTGCTGATTCTCCTTTGAAGACTGTAGGAAACACTGAGATGAACAGCGAGTGCGCCTGACCGTTTATGACATCAGTATTCCATGTAAGGACGGATGGTTGATTTGTATATGAGTAAGAGGGATTCATTCGGAAAAAACCTCTTCCCGACACAGTGACGCAATCTTCCTAGGAGTGGATTTAGCTATACATTAAATATAAATGTTCCACTTGAGAATGGAGGATAGTGTAAGGCCGAAGAGGGAATATATTGCTCTCAGGGAGACTTGCTTGGTCCATGCTTATGGGAGGCAGCAGAGTTTGCGTGTGATGATTGATTGAACACAACTTCCTCTTAGACGCATTGAAATTTACAAGTCACTTCTTTCCCCACTCCACCACTGAGTATAGATCTCTCTCGAGATCAGAAACGAGGTTAAGTTTGCCGCCTCGTTTGGTTTCTTACTGATGCGGGAATAAATTGTGGTGTCATCAGCATAGATGTCTACTTGGGACTTGATTACGGCTGGTAGATCATTTATGAAAATAAGGAAAAGTGTCAGGACCTAAGGGAAACCAGCGTTTGTGCAGTAGGTGTTTGAGGAGTCATGCCTATTCAAGACAAACATCATTATGCGGTTAGATTGAAAACATTGAATCAGATGCGTCCGGTGATACCATAACCCCGTATGCTTGCGTAGATTGCCAGCGTGACATAAATTAGCAAAAGCCTTGGAGATGTCCAGGGTAACAGCGTGAGCTTCGCCGGACTTAGCAAGGGCCTGATATATGCACTCCGAAATGGTTGTTAGCATATAGTAGCCGTACTAACTTTCAAAGAATAGTTTATGGGCAGTAGTATGTTGAAATATTTTAGCATTGTTGTGGATCATCGGTTAGATCCAACAAATACACAACGCAGAGTAATACGATAGAAAACGCAATATATTGTAGAGAAATATGTACAGAGAGGGTTAGTAGAACTTGTACTATACGGTTAGTCGAATACGAGAGAATGCGACATAATACGAGACGTGAGACTTGGCAATGTTACCTTCATTACTTGATTGCCGGCATACACTAACACTGTAGTCCATTAAGGACTATTACTATATAAAGTCTTAGGAAGATTCCATATTATTTTAAACAGAAAAGTTGTCCCAACGCCCACTTCCTATGGTTTTTCTTATTTGGAATGTCCTTTTAATTTTTTTTTTTTTTTGATGAATAATTAACTGCTCCGCTCTTTCCTTTTTTCTTTTAGACCTACATTGTTGAAGTTCCATCTGAAGCATTTGAATATCAAATGCGTCATATATGGAGTCTAACACCTCTTCCTCCTGAGGTGTGATGATCCCGTCTTCTGTTAGCCTTTTTTTTTTTATTTGATTAATATGCTGCTTGTGGGCGAAACTAGGTCCGTCGATCTTATAGCTCATATTTATAATCCGCCCATTGATAACGCCTGGTTCCAAGAATGACATGTTATTTTTGTAATTTTTTAAATAACCTTATTCGTTTTGACTGAAGGTTCGCTTGGTGTGATGATTGCTGGTACGTGATCTTTTTGATTTGGAATTAATTTGTCGAACACCGACCTCACTTTCTGTGCAAACATCAATTCAGCGTGTGTCACTGTCGATGGTACTATTTTATTTGGTGTTGTCTGTACACCTGTAAAAATTGTTGGAGAGCTTTTCTTGTTGGCGTATTCGACGCTTTTTTAGAGACCTCTTTATTGTGTCTACAAAACGCTCTGCCATGCCATTTGATCTATGTTGATATTGAGAGATTTTAATAGGTTTGAGCTGAAATGTCAAGCGGATTTCTTTAAATTCTTCCAAAGTGAACTGTGTCCCGTTGTCGCTCACTAGACAGTCGACAACGCCGAAACGAGCGAATAGCTCATGTAAATGGTTTATTGTGTTTCCTGTCGTTGGTCTCTTGCATTAAAACCACTTCAGGCCACTTCGAATAATATTCACAACTACCAAATAATATAGTCCATCAATAGGACCAGCGTAGTCAATATGGATCTATGACCAAGGTCGACCGTTTTCGGCCAGAATTTGTGTATTATTAGCGGACTGAACCGCTAGGGCACAGTCCTTGCATTTATTCACCATGTTGACAATATCCCTGTCCATTTTCGGTGAATAAATGGAACTCTTCATTAAGCTCGTCTTTCGATTTCTACCAGGATTTCCGGTATGAAAATATCCTTTTCTGTAAAGTTTTTGGGACGACTACCCTATCACTATACTGTAGTATATTATCGCATATAGAGAATCTTTCTGCAACTATTTGGTCTTATTCAGCGATTATTGCTTTCGGCTATTTTATGAAGTCATCCTTTGTAGCTTCGAATTTGATTTCTTTTAATGATACAGACAGCTCCTAATTTTGTTACACAGTGTATTTTCTAATTCTCCTTCAGATCTTAGTGCTAGCAATAACGGAGCCTTTCATCGGTTCTATCTGTTGAGGAATCACTCCCGATAAACCGTCCGCATGCCCAATTTTGCGAGAAAGTAAATATCGCAATTCAAAATTGTACTTTAATAAAATAGTACCCCACCTCAACACTCGATTTGCTGTGTACGTGGGTAGACCTTTTTTTTAACCATATATTGTAAGTAATGTTTTGTGGTCTGTCTGAAGGCTGAAGAACCTTTCGTGGATATACCTGTGAAATTTAGTTACGGCGAATATGATGCCGTAACTAAATTCTTTCTCTATCTGAGTAGCTTCTCTCAGCTGGAAGCAGTGATCTGCTAGCGTGGGCGTCCGGCTTTATAGTTTCGTCTTCCACCTTATGTAATATGCACGCTCCGATCCCGTGCGAACTCGCGTCGCTGGCTATCAGTATCTCCAATTTTGGATCATAATGTGTCAGAAATAAATCGGACTTCAATATTTTTTAATGCTTTCAAATGCCTGTTGGCATTCGTTTGACCAAACCCAGGCCTTATCCTTTGTTAGTAGTTCATTAAGGGGGGCTCGAAGATTGTGTAAATTCGTTATGAAATCTTGGTAGTAGCTGACTAGTCCCAGAAAACTCTGTAGCAATGCAATATTATTTGGTGCCGGCATATTTTTTATCGCCAAATATCTAGTTGGATCAGCCTTTTTGCCATCTTTGTTTATTATATGGCCCCAGTATATAATCACTTCTCAAGAAGAAATCGCATTTTCCTCTTTGACCTTAAACCTGTAATTACGAATTGTTCAAACACTTTTTTATATGTATAGTGTGCTGCTCAATCGATTCACTTTTTATTAAAATGTCATAAAGATAAGCTTTAGCGAAATCGAATGCTGCCAACATCGTATCCATGATCGTTGAAAAATAGCGGGTGCTACTTTTACGCTAAACGCTAATCTTTCATATTTATATAGACCTTTATGCGTGTTGATGCATAAGAGCCTCGAGCTTTCTTCGTCTACAGGAATTTGTATATATGCCTCGCTCAGGTCTATTTTGGAGAAATATCTGTCTCCGTTTAATTTTGTAAATATTTTTCCGGACTCGGAAGTGGGTTATGGTAATCCTTTACTGCCTCATTCAAACCTGTCGAGAAATCCGCGCATATGCGTATTACCCCAGATTCTTTTAATGTAACCAGCATGTGTTGCCCAGTGCTTGTATTCCACCTTGGTTATAATTCCCGAGCTGATTAATCTGTCCAGTTCGTTGTTTAGTTTTTCTAGTGCAGCAAAAGGTACATTTCTTCTTTTTTTTTCATAAGTACTTGTTGAGCATTTTCCTTTGACATTATTTTCGCCGACATTTTTTTCCCTCTGCCTAACCCGTCCGAGAATATCTCGGGGAAGGACTTTTTTAATTTCTGACTTTATGTTTTTGGTTTCCGTAGTTAGGCGTTCAATTCTTTTTACAATACGAGCTGCTTGCTAAGTCCCAAAAGTTAAATCTTTGCTTCCACTCAGTCCCAAAGAAGTTGTTGGTAATTTTTAATACCTACATTCTTAATTTTTATTGTAACTCCATTAAATGTCACGTTCAAAATCACCTCTCCTTCAAAATTAATTTTCTTTCCCGTGACTGATCTCGCCATTATTTTGTTTTTAATAGAGTAAGGTTATGCAGACGTCTCCATGTTTTGAAGATAATTATTGAAATATCAGATCCGGTGTCTAACTGCATGTTTAGAGTTTTGCTTAACATTTTGACTTGTAAGTACATTCGAATGTTAGTATCTTCGACTTCCTCGCTCCTTGTTAGTTTTACTCTACTGCTTCTGCATTAAGAGGCTTTATGTCCCTTTTTGTAAACATTTCGACATGTTTAAAATTTAAAAGGGCAATCCTGATACCAGTAGTATTCAACACATCTATAACAATGGTTTGGAGGTGGTTTTTCTCTGATCTTCTAAACGATCTAGTAGCCAGTTTTTCATAAATTTTGTCATTTGAAGAGGGGAGGGAAAAGGTGTTTTCCTCTGTATTTTTTTTATGTTCGCTACTCCAGCTTCTTTGATGTTGCTCGAATCATTTTTTATGATTATGCACTGCTGGAAATATTTAGCTAATTTTTGTAGTTAGATTTTGTTCGTGTTCTAATTTTGTTAAAATCCTCTTCTCATTTCCGCATCTTTATTTGCAATCAAACCTTGTACAAAGATTAAGTGATCTGCTAGCGTGGGCGTCCGGCTTTATAGTTTCGTCTTCCACCTTATGTAATATGCACGCTCCAATTCCGTGCGAACTCGCGTCGCTGGCTATCAGTATCTCCAATTTTGGATCATAATGTGTCAGAAATAAATCGGACTTCAATATTTTTTAATGCTTTCAAATGCTTGTTGGCATTTGGAATTATCTGCCTTGAGTTCTGCTAGTCTAAATTCGACGCATAGTTTATTCACCACTGATGCAAAATTGGGGTAGTCTTCGTCATCTTTTTACGTAAATTTAACCATTTCCATATCTTATGGAAAAGAAATGACTTTGAGCTAAACAATTCCATGTATTGTTCTTTAGCTTCCGCAAATTTTAACTCACACGTTTTCTTTGGCAGTATGTAATCCACGAAATTGTTGTGTCCATGTGTTCTCAGTTTTCGAAGGAGTAAACTTACTTTCTTCTCACCCGACCAGCTGCTACAATTGACTTCATAAATGTCCTGGTACCGTCTATAATATAGAGCAAAGGATTGATTCTTCCTCATCCGGGTCGTAAATAAAGGTTTCAGTTGAGTCCCAAATTGTATTTTGCGAGAACGTGTTTTCTTTTTCTTCATTTTGACACTTTGCCAGTATAGCTTGTCGGATTAATTCTTGTGTCTTTTGTTGTTGTTCATTAATTCTCTCGTCAACCTTCAGTTGTAATTCCAGCTGTTTTTGTAAAATTCAAATTGCATTTTTTGCTGTTGCTCTTGTATTTGTAGTTGTATCTTCTCATTAAAATGTTGTTGCTCCTTTAAGTATTTTTTTAAATTTCGAGCTTTTTTTTCAATGCGTTCTTGTTGGCTCATCTGGAGTTTCACCAATTCTACTATCGTTGCTTTGAAATCTTCCATTTTACCGGAGGGGGTAAAATTTTTACTGTTTTTCCTCTGAGTATTAAATTTGCTTATTGTATATTACCTCAGTGTAAGACTCGTTGCAGTCGTAGTATGATTCTTTTTTCCGCCACTGCAGTGATTGGTAATTTCTCCTCACTGTTTGTGGTCGACTGCATTTATAGTTCTATTGGAATCCTTTCTCGTGACTGCTGTTTATCCCCTTAAGTTCTTTTTTTTCCTTTCGGAACCTCATTGCCACTATTGTGGTGGTGAATCACCTGAGAACCTATTTTGTCCTATACGTGAACTGTTCGATTCTTCGTCGCCACCGTTGTGGTGGTGACTGACTTAAGAACGTTTTTTTCCCTCCTCGTGACTGTTCGTAATCTTCGTCGCTACTGTTGTAGAACTGGAGTTAGATCCGATAAATACACAACGCAGAGTACAATGGTAGAAAACGCAAAAGTATTGAAGAGAAATATGTAAAGAGAGGGTTAGTAGAATTTGTACAATACGTTTAGTCGAATACGAGAGAATGCAGATCAGCAGCGAGGTTATGTTTGCCGCCTCATCTGTTTTCTTACTGGTGAGAGTGTAAATTGTGGTGTCATCACCACTTGGGAATTGATCTCGGCTGGTAGATCAATTATGAAAACAAGAAAAAAGTGTCGGGACGTAAGGGAAACCAGCTTTTGTGCTGTATGTGTTTGTGGAGGCATGCCCATTCCAGACAAACATCCTTAGGCGGTTAGTTTGAAAATATTGAATCAGATCAAGCAAGCGTCCGGTAATACCATAACTCTATAGCTAGTGTAGAATGCCAGCGTGCTAAGCCCTATCAAAAGCCTTGTAGATGTCCAGGGCAACAGCGCGAGCTCCGCCGGACTTATCAAGGAGCTGGTAGATGCACTCCGAAATGTTTGTTAGCATATAATAGCCGTACTAACTTTCAAAGAATAGTTTACAGGCAGTCTGATGTTGAACTATTTCCGCATTGTTGTGGATCTTGGGTTAGATCCAATAAATGCACAATGAAGAGTAATACGATAGAAAAACAATATATTGAAGAGAAATATGTACAGAGAGGGTTAGTAGAACTTTTACATTACGGTTAGTCGAATACGAGAAAATGCGAGATAATATGAGACGTGAGACTTGGCAATGTTACACTCAGGACTAGATTGCTGGGATGCACTAAAACTGTAGTCCACTAAGGACTATTACTATATATATACTTAGGAAGAGTCCATATTAGTGTAAACAGAGAAGGTGCCCAAACAAGCATTGATAATGGCAGAATAGTGATAGGGCGATAGTTGTATGGGTTCGAGGGTTCCTCCGATTTCTTAAATACAGGAATCACAGAAGAGAACTTCCGTCATGCAGGAAATAAAAAGCAGAAAGGCAATAATTATAGAGATTGGAGAGGATATATATATATATATATATATATATATATATATATATATATATATATATATATATATATTCATCCGAAGTGAGTTCTGTTAGCTGTATCACAACTCATCAGTACGGTTAGACACCTGATTGATTCTAGCAAGGATCGAAACCAGACAGGATTGATATTAATCGGCGCTCGGTAGAGAAGGGCAAACTTTAGCCTGTATATACAATGTAAACACACGCCAGTAACCAAGACAGTTCAAATTCATTGCTCAATGACCGATGCGTAGATGCGTGCGTAGCTCCTTTTTTAAGTTTACAATTTATATATATATATATATATGTGTGTGTGTGAGTGTGTGTGTGTGTATATATATATATATATATATATATATATATATATATATATATATATGTATATGAATACATATATATATATATGTATGTGTGTATATATATGTATACATATATTTTTTATCTCGCTGTTATTTTATTTTTATTATCATTATTATTATTTATATTTATTATCTATCATTAGTATTGCTAGTATTATATATATATTTTTAAGATTGTATTTTAAGAAATTATATTTTCTTATTGGAAGTTATTATTTTAACTATAGTTAGAATAAATTACTGATAGTGATTATAATGTAATTTATGTTAGGATGTATGATTTATTATTTTTTTTTCACAATAAATATTCCCTAAAGATTTGTATATATTTGTATATATTAATCGTATTGCCCTAAGAAAAATAGGTGCAGCCACTGGTGCGAAGATGGCTAAATAAGTGAATTGTAAAAGTTTGAAAAGCAAGAGAAGCAAGGGAATACCATTGTGAAGACAGTTGTGTGGGTAGCGTGAGAAAGGAAAAGAACAAGATACACGGTTTGATGGGATAAAGAACGAAGAAAGGACTGCAGTCGAATGGGACAAGAGAATAAAATTGACATTGCAATTAAATTGACATTGCCATTAAATTCTTAGAGATTGTAGCCGTCAGGGAAGCAAATATATGGAAAGCAGTTCAACAGGCGGAAAGTGCGAGAAAGTAAGCTATTGGAGTAGAAGTAGTGGCTGCATTTGTTTTATTTATCTGTAAAAGGTGAAGCATGGCTTCCAGTATGGTTGCTCGAGTAAATTCTTGTGGAAGAGGCACCAGTGAGCTAAGCTTGTCGGAGCAGAAGCCATGAAAATATCTGTAGAAGACACAAAAGGAGCTACATCTCGCCGGTGAGAAAGTGGCTGGAATCGAGCTGCCAGGTCAGGACCGTTCACAAATCAGATTCTCATTAGAAGTCTCTCGTGAACTCTGAGATGATTAGCAGCGGTGCCGGACTAGGTATGACAACAGTATTCAATGCACGGTCGGATGATTTATATATGTTCAAGATAAATTCAGGTGGGTAAAACGTCCTGGCCTGACACAGTTACCCAACTATGCCAGCAGTCGATTTAGATATTGTTTTAATGTAATGATTCAACTTTAGGACGGAAGAGAGGGAATGAAGCGCAGTGTATTGCTTTCAGGGAGACTCGGTTGTTCAGTGATGATGAGGGTAGAAAATACTTCTTGTGGCGGTTGACAGATAGCAGCTTTGTTTTACAAGCATTAAATTTACAAGCCCTTTTTTACTATCACAGAATGGAGATCTTTCCCGAGATCAGCAGAGAGTTTATGTTGTCCGCCATGCCAGATTTCTTACTTCAGCGCGAATAAACAGATGTATCATTAGCTTATATTTCTACTTTGGATTTGATCACGTCAGTGAAGTCGTTTATGAAAATCAGGAGTGTCAGGCCTAAGATAGAGCCCTCGGAGACACCAGCGTTCGTGTGGTAGGATGTGGTGGCAGGCCCGTTCAAGACGACTTCATTAAGTGGTTTGATAAGAAAGATTGGATCAAATCAAGCAAGTGTCCAGTGATGCCATAACCCTGTAGCTTGCGCAGAAAGCCAGCGTACAAAACCCTATCAAATGTTGGAGATATCAAAGACAACAGCTCCAGCTTCGCCGGATTTATCGAGTGCCTGACATATGTAGTTGGTGATTGTCTTTAGCATAACGGCAGTAGACCTGACAAAGCAGTAGCCATATTGTCTGTCTGAGAATAGTTTATGGGCAGTTGAATGTTGATAATAGTAATAGAGAAACTGACAGTATAGTGAATACCCTAAACGAGATATTTATTTAGTTAAGATAATAAATTGAATGTTGGGTGTTTTTTATCATAGCCTCTGATCACGAAAACTGGAATAAGTGCTAAATATGTCACCCAATTTATTGGCGGAAAACCTGTTACAAGCTACGAATAAAATAATTGTAATATTTTATCGATGTGTTCAGAAGTGCTTTATTTATTTTGCTGAAATTCTTTTAGATATATAATTGAATTAAAATTAGATGTGTACCCACAGAACTTGAACTAAATTAGAACTAAGTGGCACAGGGACTAATTTGCCTTTCTATCTGGAAAACAATGTGTAATGACAAAAGAATATAAAACTTTACGAAAGACAATAAAACTTTTGCTACACTATCGGTATTTTCATTTCAAACATTCTGATTGCTGTAACCCTAGTTCCACCAGTTCTGACATTCGCACGAACTTCCTGCTATGCAATGTATACTGAATCGAAACATAGTCATTCGCTTACTTTTTCACCGGTAAAATTGAAGTCATATTCGGGTAGGCTCTTCCGAAGAAAATACACTTTAGTAAGGAAATCACCGAGAGGATGCTTCACCGGTCGCTAGAAACCTAATGTCTTCTTGCATCAAAAGGTAGCTTTCCTATATGTCGTCATATGCAGTTATGATATATGCTTGGGTTCACAAAACTATCTCATTTAGGCAGCTTGAATGTCACTTAGGCCTTTTAATGGGTAAAACATTAGTTAGAATATTTGTGAAAATGCAGACGAGATAAATAATTTAATGATGTTCTTTTAATACAAAAACATGTAATTGATAAAGGAAATTTAAGAAATTAGTACTGAAAATTTCTGTAATATTCATCAGACAGGGCAGGGAATTCTTCTTACGTATAAAGAAGAGAAATATATTTCTACAGAATGAGGCTGACAATAACATGGAAAGAATATGTGAGCAATTATTAAGTTTTAAAGAAAATGAAACGATATACTTTACATTAGGAAAATAAATTTCTGCGTCATATAATGAGAAAGTAGGCTTGTAAAATAAGATTATCACTGGACAGATTGAAAGCAAGAGGAGAAGGTAAACAAAGCGTAATATACAACTTGATGACAGTAAATGTTTGGACAAGTTTTAAAAGAGATAATGAACATAGGGCACTGAAACAGATCTACGAAGGACATGATGCCAACATCATGAATGAAGAACTCACACAGAGATGAATAAAGCCCTGTTCAGAATGTCATAATTAAGTATAATGCAATAAACAAGAGAAATTCTATTTGACATAACACAAAAGCTTCCCTGATTAGAAAAAATCTAAAATTATTATATGTAATAATATAAATTTTTCCCTCATCATGAACTGAAATAGTGTGTGTTTGAATAGAAAATAAACTGGATATAATTGCAGTTGTCGAGCTAGATGAACTCACTTTTAGAATAAAAGTGAGTTCATCTAGCAGAACTTCATAATTTCGACGAGTTAGACGTATCCTCTCTATTATAATAAAGACTGTGGTATGCATATATATATATATATATATATATATATATATATATTTCGCTAGTGACTTTCAAGGCAGCATCGGCTCACTCCATTCTCTTTACTATTAGTTATTAAACCTTACTTACAGTCATGAATACTCTTGCCACGTGTTCCATCTTCAACGGTGCCTTATTATTTTTTTGAATTAATTATGTTATCAATGGAAGAATAATATATATAGATCCCATCTATTATAATAAAGAACTTTATATATTCAGTAATGAATTGAGTTCTCTCGGTGATTAGCATGTGCATACACCGCATATTTATATAAAATTTCTCTTCTCTCACTCAATGCACCTTTGGTTTTGAGACTAGGTATTCCACTACAGCAGATCGGTCGAATTTCGGTCTCGGCTGGAAAGAAAGTGGAAAACTAGCCACACCTCGTATGTGGATGACTAACAACTATACATACATACATACATACATACATACATACATACATACATACACACACACACACACACACATGTATATATATGTATATATGTATGTTATTCTTAATTTAAGTGTAATAACTCGTTTTCAAATGAAGAATATTCAAAAGTTCTAAAATATATTTGTATTGAACACTTTTTAATAAAAATGTGCACTAGGCTTAATTTGTTATGACCAAAAACAAAGTAATTAAACAATCAATCAATTAATGAATCAATCAATCTATATATATATATATATATATATATATATATATATATATAATAAGCCATTTTAAAGAGTAAACACTCAATAAAAGCTTTCATAACTGGTAGTAAAGTTTAATAACTGCTTTAGGTAGAACGGTTGCTTTCTCGGGCGTAGAGTACTTCGCAAATTCCTCGTAATTCCTCATAGATTACTTTTTATTTTCGATATATAAATATTGATATTAATTGTATGAGTGGGGTAGCATCGACAAATGACCAAAACTTATTGAGTCTAAAGAAATATATTATTGAAGATTCGTAAAAATTTAAACAGAGATTACGGAACAATAGAAATCAAAATTGGAAACTTTGGCAAGATAAGAACAGAGAAAAAAATCTGACTTTAAGAACATAACAAAAATAGATTTGAGAATATTCGTAAGATCAGTAACCAAAAACAAAATAGTTGATTTAACAGAAAGCATATATTCCTAGAGGATGGTATTAGTGTTTGCTAAAGACATTAAGCCGACTAAAATAACTTTTATTAAGTAAACATCAAAAAGGAAACCTGTAAGTTGATCGGAAAATTCACTAAAATCTGTTTTATAGTATTAAGAGACAGAAAATATTTCTGTAGAAACAAAGGCCTGAGTATTGAATTCTTACATGATATTTGTCTCCATATACGACAGAAAATGCTGGACAATCTTATCAAAGATGAATTAGATACTTGAATCATCAGAAAAATGGCGATGATACTATCAGACTTAGATATGCGCAATAACGGTGTGTTTGAAGAAAATGGAAACAAAAAGCCAATTATATTTTAACATCAGAAAACCTCAGCTGAAATTTCCGGGGAACGTAATGAGTAATGAGGTTCAGGAAAATCTGATACAGGACATTTTGGGAAATAACAGAGGAAAAACACATACATGAATAAATGAGTTGTAGAAGAGTGCTCGGGAGAAATAACAAAAAGACAGAAATTATTAAGAGCTACAAGATACAGAAAGATGTAGAGGGTATCTACGTCTTTGACTGCAGGCAAGGAAGTCTACCAAGTACCCGAAAGGAATCTACGTCGCCAATCTGAAATTGTCCGCTGAAGATCAATTCCGATTGGAACTTCACAATCGGTTCTCTCTTCCCTTACCTAGTTTGGAACCTCAAGCGGAGATTGAGTGGCAGGCCCTCAAATGTGCCACCGTCGAGGCGACAGACCCTCATCTTGGTGTCACCCGCCGCCGCTATAGGGATTGGATCACCGGGGAGATTTTGCATCTAGCGGAGAAGACAAGTGTTGTGCGAATGACGGGGGCTGCGAAATTTAGCAATCTATGATGCCGTGCAATCCATTGTATTCGTGCTGACCAAAATGTGCACTAGCGCGCCTTAGTCGGTGGAAAGAGCATTTTGATGAACTTCTCAATCACCCAATGTCGGCGACGGATGTGGCTGTTAAGCCGACTGAGGAGTACGACTGCAACATTGCACACCCAACGGTAGATGAAGTGCGAGATATTTTGCGCCGCCTACGTAAACACAGGGCTCCTGTTGGGGACGGTATACCTGCAGAAGTATATAAGGCCGTTCCAGACGTATTAGCCTCGTGTGTTCATCGTGTCTTCACTGCGGTCTGGCTGTCGAGGAGCTTCCCCGCTGATTGGTTTGAGACCATCTTTTACCCTTCTTCCAAAAAAGTATAGGAAATTCTGTTGGAATTACAGGGGAATTAGTCTGATCGAAGTGGTAGCCAAGGGGTTTGCAATCCTTCTCCTTAGAAGATTCAAGTGTCTGCGGTCTCAGAACACGCCCAATTCAGGGTGACTTTTGCTCCGGTAAAGGTTGTATTGACCGAATTTGCAACCTTCGGCGCACCCTTGAACAGCGCTAGGCATATCAACAGCAAATATTTCTATGTTTGTCGAATTTGCAGGTGCCTTCGACTCGGTCGATGAAGGTTCACCCTGGCGTATCATGGAAGTCGATGGTTTGCCTTGTTCTCATTAATAGCTACTACCGATCGAAATGAGCCAGCGTTCATTCTTGTGGTGAGGAGTCTGGGGGTTCGAGCTGAAGACTGGTGTGCGAAAAGGTTGTGCCTTATTCCCCACCCTCTTCAAATTTGCAATCAAGTCAATCTTCAACAAAGCCCTCAGAGATTAAGCTATGGTTACGGTCGGTCGAAATGTGAGGGTATCTGATCTGGCATACACAGGCGATATCGTCTTGGATGGATCGAATGGAGACGAAGTGCAAGTTGAACTTAACCATGTGCAAAATTCTTCTCGAGATGTGGACATGAAGATCAACATATCGATGACAAATGTAATGTATTTTCTGATAGATCCAGTTACCTGGAAACTACTGAATCTGGACGGGGTTAATCTTGAGGACGTGCAGTCATTCGTCCACAACGGCTTAACTATAGTATCATCCGGACAAGGTGCTGCTGAAGTCGAGCATGGGAGCTGCAAGATCTGCATTCGTGTGTCTCAAGCGGTCACTATGGTGGCGACGAGATATCTCCACGCCTACCAAAGGACGCATCTATTAGGCTATCATTCGGACGATGCTTCTCTTTGGTTACGAAACGTCTCCACAGAGGGTGGTTTACCTAGGAAATCTTGAAGTCTTCGACAAAGATTACCGTCGCTGCATTCTATGATGTCGCCGCGTCGATTGTGTGTCACAGTCATCTCTACGACGACGCCTGGATCTCCGATCTCTGCCAAACGTCATTCTTCAACGCCGCCTGTGATGGTTCAGGCACGCAGCTAGAAGTCCAGAGGGAGAGCTCCTTCTGCGATGTTATTCATCCTGTTTTTTATATAGCTGGCGCAAACGTGTTGGTGGCAGCTAAAGACGTGGGCGACGATTATCTAGCAGCACTATCGGGAGCACAAGTAGTTGGTCTTTGACCATAGATTCTGGATTGGCACAACATTTCGTGTGACCTTTGTCAGGATCGGCAAACATGGGCTGCGATGGTCTGAGATGTGGTTCGCCTTCGGGATGAAGGCGGCTCAACCCGACCAGGGGGAATGCCGAAACAAGTGCAAGTACATGTATAGAGGTCATCTAGTTTGAAACGGGGCATGAAATAAGTAGAAGGATCAATATCGATGTTTTTAATCTTATGGCTGGTTACGTAGGGGAAATGGCCAAAAGCATGATTGCATTTGAAAAAGAACGTAATTATTCTACGTTATGATTAAAATCTTTGAGCGTGTATAAATATACAGCTTAAAAGACTGCAGTAAAGCATAATTAATACATCACATCTGATGATATTGAAAAAATTGTTTGTGGAAATTATAGCAGTTTATAAGAGAAAAATAAATTGAATGGAACGTTAAAACCAATGATCTTCTGAAGCATATAATTTAACAAACCATGTGTTTTAACATTCTGCCAAAAAGATGTTTGACCATCTTGCCAAAGCTGCGTTCTAAGACGCCAAATTAATTGAATAAACTCTCTTCACCATTTGTTCTGCACTAGATAATATGCAATGTAGCATGAAAAACGATGCATTTGAGAATGAAAAGCAATATTTAAAAGAAAGACTCACTGGAAATAATTAAATTAACAATTTTTTGTTAATTAAGTTTGTTGTTTCTGAACTCAAGAAAAATGATGCATTTTGTCGAAGCTTAAAAAAAAATTATGGGATTTTAACTGAAAAAAATAAATACAGCTTGAAACTAATAAAATAATTGAATATAACTGGAATTTTTGCAAAAGGTACAAGCAATTTGAAATTCTCAAAGTATTAAGGAATGTTGAAGTTCTCGCTAACATTTTGTCGAGATTTAAAAACACTACATTTAATTCAATTTCCCAAACCAAACAATGAATTTTGAATAAGCTGATTTGTTTGGAAAGAAACTTCTTTGATCAAAGTCTACCTTGCGAATTTTACAAAAGCTACATAAAACAACGATAATTTGTTTTCGCTTAACTGTATATAGTTCTCACCAAAATCTCGTTTCCTTTGACGGACACAAGGACTCATAGATATATTTTTATGTATAGATTTTCAGACATGATTTTAGTTCATTTATTATCTAGTTATTTGATGAATAAATTGTCATAAGAATTATCCAAATATGAACATAACACTGCCATTACACTTGTTTTACAGATAAATTTACCAAAATTACGAAAAATGTTTTGAATTACTAAAGAGTGCATTTATTCAATAAAAGCGCCATTGGTTTGTACCACAGCCTCCAGACGACTGTGGGGTCTCCTGCATTTCTTCTAGATGTCTTCTTGTTTAGGCTAGTGACTGGCTTCATAATCCTTGGTTCATCGTTCATGTCAAAAGGAGTTTTGTTGATTTGAAACCCATACACAAAAATCAAGTAGAGTTGTAGTCTGGATAGTTCGTTGGTTGAATTCTTCTGCCCTGTCCTCAGATTGGCACATCAAACACTCTCAAATATTCGTATTTCAGTTTGCACTGTGAATGAAAAGAATACGGCATATCATATGACGGAATTAATTGTGTCACGGTGCGTGTTTTCTTACAGATCATGCCCAGCTTATACTATTATACTGTGCATTCGACAAAGTCAATAACAAACAACGTGAATCCGCAATATTAAACATATAAAATGTCGACATTTGACTATTTTATTTATTTAATATTATATAACTTTCGTTTCTTATTGAATCTTTCAAAATTTTCCACAGGTTAAAGGTGTTGGCTGTCAACACTGAAACCTTTCCAGCAACACTTGTAGCCAAGGTAACCCCAAATGTAATATCTTATATTCATTTGGATATTCTCTGGACAGTGCTTATGTAATCACACGAATTTTGGGTCCCCAACGTCTTCATTTACACCAAAAACTGTGCTCCCTTTATCTCGCGAGATAAACAGATGCCTACTGACATAATTTGTAACTTAAAATTTTAATTCAATTTTAAATTTTAATTCATATGAATCCTAAAAGACTATTGAAATTATGGAATGTTAAAGAGCCTCTATTAACAGATACATTCAAATAATAATTTATTGATATAACTATATTTATTCAAATATGTTTTGATGATCTATCCACTTGGTATTTATATTTTAACTAAAAATGCTGCTGAAATTTGTTTGCATAATACGGCCTAAGAAATATATATCAAAGTTTCGCATACACACTAGCACAAACACATACTCATATATATATATATATATATATATATATATATATATATATATATATATATATATATTGCTCAATAATTAAATTTAAATTAGAAGAAATATTTCTGGTCTTTTAAGCAATATATTATACTAGTATACGATTGCATTTCATATATACCATTTTATGGTCATTTCCTAAGCGTAGACACAAGTCGAATGCATGAGATACAAAATGATGATAAACTCCATTACTCCTTTATATTTTACAGTATGTAGATTATTTGGCCTACTGTTATAATCTTTGTTGCCATTTGTACGACGTTTCGGCAGTTGTACGCTCCGTCCTTCTTCAGGTATTAGGGATTTCGAAGCAAACTCTTTACTACTATCACTGAGGTATATGAACACCATTCCTTGCGTAAAGCCTCGATTGGAAGTCATGAGTTATCACGCTCTAACCCTACAAATTACTTGTTCACCACCGCTGTAGCCTGGTTTTGAACTGACAACTGTAAAAATCAAGTCAGGATATAACCAACGTCTATGTCCATGTCTCTTTAAGGACAAGAACAACTGAATTTTTGGAACTTATATACCTAATCTCCAGTAACCCTTTTCCAGAATTCATATTGTTTTTTTTTTTTTGTTAATTGTTTCCTCCTGAATTTTGGATGTGAATAGTTTTCTCTAGTATTTTTTACCATTTATTTTGCAATTTTTGAAACTAATGATTTTCTCTGGTACTCCATAATACTGGTTCCCATATTGTGTTCATCTCTGTGCTTGTTTGGCTTAGGAGATTTTTGAAGAGTAGCATTTGTGCTTAGTCCTTATGTTAAAAAAAGTTTCCAGTGGCTTTATCTATTCCTAGCACCTGAAGAAGGCCGGAGCGTACAACGGCCGAAACGTCGTCAAAATGCCAACAAACATAAGGACAATAGTTCGAGTAATGTAAATACTTTAAATATTAACTAATTCTCAGAAATATAGACAAATGCTTAATAATTGTTCTTCACTACATCGAGGTTTCCATTAATGTCTAAGAGTAGAGTAGATGTGGAACACGGCCGAATGTATGAAGCAACCATCAATGTTGCAAATCATAGCATAACCACAAACAGCCCTGAATCATTTTAGAATCATGGCGAGGTGAGAAGAGAAATTATATATATATAGAAAGAGAGGGAGAGAGAGAAAGATTATCAAAAATTCTTTTACAAAACCTTGGGCTGGTTCCTTTCCAAAAATTGGGACAAGGTCTAACAGCCTGACATGATTTTTGTATACAACTCTACCAATTGTACTAAACGTGAGGCTGCACGCCTGTATTAGATTGTATTTCCTAATCGAAAGCAGCCGAGTCATCCAAACTTTGCTGCTGTTTACCGTCCCGCTGCAGCGACAGGATCGGTGCGTTCACAGACTATGGGTCAAGGATGACGGACTTACAAGGAATAATACATTTTTCTGCATGTCAGACGATGCAAAAATCAGCAAAAGTCAATTAGCCCTAGAATGTCTTAAATAACATCGTACCGCATAGATGCTATTTCAAGATCAGATGCTGCATCCGTATAATTTTCATCGTGCGAAAGTTCTTTTCTTTTCTCATCACTCACCACAGGAGAACTTTTACCGAAGATTTATTTCAGAAAATGCGATCTGTTTTTGTCACTTCAGGATTGTTTACGGAAGAGAGACACAACAGATAAGACTACACTCCCGTCAACCCATTAGAAGCGCGCTCTCTCAATTCTCTGTTCCCTATTCTAACCGGCTCAGTCATTAAGACACATAATTGGTGCCTAGTGACTTGCTGTTTTGAGACAACAAAACAGTTAGATGCGAGCTGGTTGCCACGGCGACGATTGAAATTCAACGGACTTAAAACTACCAGATAGAAAGAAAAAAGAAGACGAAAATAGAAGCAGCCGCACGACTATAGACATCAGCCAAGGTAGGTGACTCTGTGATTTGATAGTGTGTGTGTTTTCTGCTCTTGTTTATAATAAGTCTAGTTAGGAAAAAAAATTGGAACAGCATATTTTTGCCGATCTGACCCTAGAATTGAGAAATGTGGATTGTTCGGTGTCGAACACATTAAGGGTAGAACGGAGGGGGTGCAGGACTACATGCAGAGAGTAGTACGCCTAGCGGAGAGCGCATAGGTTGGGGTTGACGTGAGGAATAAAGTTGAGATATTTACCTATCTGTAAGTATAAAACATCTGAGTTAATGATTTATTTTTTTTGTTAATATTTTACCATATATGTGAAGTGAGTTTACTGGTATGTTGCTTAATTAATCTTACTTTTATTGAGTAAGTGAAATGTAAAATCATGTAAAGGAAGTTTCTTCTACTCTTTAAAGTGGATAATTGGATTAACTTGTTGATAACAATGTTTTCTTTGGTTTGTGCAATGTTAGGTTTTCTTTTTTTTTGGATTTCTTTTCAATGACTGTACACTACAAAATGATTTACATTTCTATGTTTGTGAATTATGCTTTTGTGCAGGTTCCCATCAATTCAACATCTTCTGTGAATTTTCATTTATGTGACTTGGGAAATATCCTTTGAAGATATATTAATTTCTGAAAACTTTATATTGACACGGATAGACCTGCAGATTCCACAGTTGATCGGAACAAAAAGAAAGAACAACTGAAAAGTCTTGTAGACTTATTGGCTGATATGCTATAGGATTGGGAAAGAAGCAGTGGGAGGATTAACGATAGTTTAAGTGAAATAGTTAGGAAGATACAAACGTGGAAAATTATTAATAGTATCTAAAGCATAAAGTAAATTATACGTCTCTGGTTCAGTGGTTTGGTCCCCAATTAGGCAGAAATTTCCCAATTTTTCAGTGGACACCATGCCGGTAGAATTGCGCGATATGGAGGAGATTCCTATCCGCAAACTATTAAACACCTTGGAACAGATAGATATGGAAAAATTTAGTGAAGGATATGAAGAACTCCCGAAGAAGTTGACGATAGGAGTCATTGCTGGCATAGTCGGCGTTATGATAATCCTTGGAATAATAGCTAGGAAGCGGATTTTTAAGTGTGAAAGAAGCAACAGTGCTTCGGGAAAGGAAAGGGAGTTATCCGTTGTGAATAGTACTCCGGGGTCAACGGGTGTTCAACACTCTAATGTCTCTGCGTTAAACAGAGAGATGTCAACAAATCAGATGTGCTTGGATTCGAATCCAGAGGAAGTAGTTCAAGGAATAGAAGACATTGTACAAACTAAGGAACTACGAGTCACGGGTCCATTTTTTTAGACTAAATTAATATAGATGAAACCTCTAATCCTCCACAAGTAAATTGCATACGGATTAACGTTGGAATCAGGGTAATTTTCTTCATTTTCTATTGAACATTTCTCGGTCAGACTATGAATGATATGTACTGCAGATAATGGCCATTTTTCTGTGTTCAAACATAGTATGTTTGAAATTAAATTAAATTAAATGAAGTTACATGTGTAACAATAAACTCGAGCAGAAACACGCATGGTGTTGGTCAAAGGTCATTTACTCGATGTCAGTTTAGAAACTGGGGCGCGGTTACCGCCTATGATCATGTGGTCGTGCATCGAGGCGTCTACGCTTATGGACAGAGTCGAGAAAGAAAATGAACATTTTTAAGAATTTTGCCAAATTCTGTGAAAATGGATATTAAAAAAAAAAAGAAAAGAAAAAAAGAACAATGAAACATCGAGCTGGTAGAACAATTTTCACGATGGACACGAACATTGTTGGGTTGCCGATGTAGGCTCCCCTATATATTTTTTTGTAGTTTTTTTTGTTTCGGCATGCACATGTTTTGTTGTTTTGGCGTGCACATGTTTTATACAATTGTCGGGCTTGTGTGGCATGGGGAGGAGTGTGAGGGTGTTGCGCTTAAAATGTTCTTAGGTGAACATTTTGGAAAATGGGAGGGCGAGGAATGTAATATAACAATCTGGCCCCACCCGAGGAAGGCTGATGCAAACGAGGGTGTTTCCGGTCGTTGAAAGGAACGGATGTCGTTTGACCTTATTTCCGGCAGCAGCGGAAATAACTACAGAGGCAAACAGAACATGTGTCTCTGAGAATTACGTGGGCGTGCGTGGGCGAGGTAAAACCGGAAGAAAAAGTCCCGGTTCTGGAAGATTATAAAAAGACCTCGGCACACGGATTCGCCAGTAGAGGAGCAACAGAGATCGGCCGGTGAAGAGAGAGACACAACAGATAAGACTACACTCCCGTCAACCCATTAGAAGCGCGCTCTCTCAATTCTCTGTTCCCTATGCTACACGGTTCATCGTCATTAATAAAAATATAACTTTATATTTTCATATATATGCGTGTTTGTTGTTTGTCGATATATAACAAACCCTCGTCCTTAGCAATTTTATCTGTGCAGCAGCGTAAATAAATTATTTAATAACACGGATGTGTAAGGAGTGCCTACGAAAAAATTCGACACCGTGTAGAAATATTTGAAAGCATCTGCCAACCAAAAATTCGACGAGGATATGCCTGTGTAGAAGCAAGTGGAGGACATTTTGAGCGTTTATTTTGAATTGTTATTCAGAGGTAAAACGATGGCTTTTTACACATATCTTTATAAGGATATATTTATTTCATTTGGTTCCAATAACCCGACAGCATTGTTCTAGGAAATATTTTGATATTCTACTTTGGATTGTCTATTTAACAGCGTCTACGGCAAACTTTAAACTTAACTAAAAAATAAAGTACTATCGTACCCATGATTGTATGGGCTTTGTCATTGTTTTGGTGTGAGGTACTCGCCTCCAAATTTGTAAAAATATTTTATATACAAAATACATAAAGTAATCTTAGCGCTAAACACATCGGATATCTTCGAGGGATGGTAGGAATAAATCATTAGAATTTTTTCTCATCATCTTTCAGTAAAAATGACGTGACTTAGACAGCTGACTAGTAACACCTCACATTTTCTTGATATCATCGTTTTAGAATCGAATCACGATCGCTCCGTTGCCTGAATGTGTGCTCCTTTTACTGAATCCACATAATTCGTACGTCAGCAAAGGGCACGGGAAACCTCCGTGCCCCACCTAGGTAGGCGGTATATTGACGTAGATGTTACGATATAGTAGCTATATATATATATATATATATATATATATATATATATATATATATATAGTAATTTGAATAAACAGTAAGAAATTTACTGTTTCTTAACGTTTATTTTTAATTTTACATTGCTCAATACAAAAGTAGTGCTAAATTATTATTGTAATATAATTATTTTAATATTTGAATACCACAGAATTGCCCATATTTCGGAATCATATTTTTATTTTTAATCCATCTTTGAGTGATTGTTTTGAGGTGACTAAGGGAAATAATTTTAAAATTATAGGAACAAAGTGATAAAAAAGCCAAAGTATGAAAAAGAAAAAGATCTTCTCATCATACAAGCTTATCTTTAAAGTATGAATGACGTGTCTTGGCCTGGCTAGTTTGCTTCTGGAAAAGTCTCATTATTATTGATGCTTCAACACATGGGCGCGCAATTGGAATTGTAAAGACTTCATCAGGTGAATTAATTGCACGGTCTTAGACTCTCCAAGTTATTCACTAGGTATTAACACAACAGAGCATAAATTTAATCCTCTAAAGAAGTAATTGGTGGAAGAACCCAAATGAAATAAACAAGAACTGAAAGAGGCTGCGTTAAATATTTCGAAAAAACATTACAAATGAACAATCCGAAAGTTTGGTGATCTCAGCGTGTCATTGACTTGTTACATTTAATGCAGTCCACGGTCATGTAAACAAATACTAAGTTTTATTTTACTTAAGACTATTTGTTCGTTTTTCTCATTTAAAAACACGGCAAACTGATACAAAAGGTAATATGTCCTATGCTTTTTAACACATCTAAATGTATATACTAACAAATAAATCTAAAATTTTAAACTAAAGTCTCATGTTCATCTTTTGATGATGAACACGATTGACTTCAGTAATCAACCAAAAATAAACAAATTACACACACACACACACACACACACACACACACACATATATATATATATATATATATATATATATATATTATGCCTGATAATATTTCGTGTTATATTATTGAAATATGTAATAAATGTGCTGGTAACATTTAGAGTTGATTTTATTATCCATTTCTCAATATACCCCCATAAGGCAAGTGGAGACGATGGAATCCCGGTGAGAGTCCTTAAGAGGTGTGCTCCTGAACTTTCCCCTGTCCTCTCTAAACTGTTTAACTAGTGCCTTTCTGATTCCTGCTTTCCTGCATGCTGGAAGTCCTCTTCAGTTGTTCATGTATTTAAGAATTGTGGAAGAACCCTCGGACCCATCCAAATATCGCCCTATCAGTCTTCTACCGATATTCAGGAAAGTATTCGAGGCCATAATCAATGCTGAAATAGTTCAATATCTCACTGCACACAAACTCTTATCTGACAGGAAATATGGCTTCCGCTTTGCCAGGTCCACGGCCGACTTGCTAACAACCGTAACGGAGTACATGCTCCAGGCCCTCGATGAGTCTGACGAGGCTCGCGCGGTTGCTCTGGGCATCTCCACGCCTTTTGACAGGGTTTGGCACCCTGGCCACCTATGCAAGCTACGGGGTTACGGTATTACCCTTCGCCTGTTTGACCTAATCCATTCTTTTTTAAATAACCGCAAAATGAAGGTCATTTTGAATGGGCGTGCCTCTTCATCCTACAGCACGAATGCCGGTGTCCCACAGGTCTCTATCCTGGGCCCGACGCTCTTCCTTATTTTCATCAACGACCTCCCAGATGAGATCAAGTCCCAAGTACGCATCTACGCAGATGACACTACAATATACTCCCGCACCAGTAAGAAACCTGTCGTGTCAGACAGATATAATCTCGCTGCTGACCTTGAACGGGATCTACACTCTGTGGTGAACTGGGGCAAGAAGTAGCTTGTCAACTTCAATTCATCTAAGACCAAGCTGTTGTCTGTCAACCATTACAGGCAACCTCTCCTGCCTCCCATAAGCATGGACCAAGCGATTCTCCCTGAGAGCAATACACTACGCCTCCTCGACTTTACCTTCTCCTCAGACCTCGAATGGAACCACTATATTGATTCCATAGCAAAATCTACTGCTAAGAAGGATGAGTCACTATGTCGATCCAGGATGTTTTTTCCGCCTGAATCCATCCTACATATATAAAGTCAACAATCCGTCCGTCCATGGAGTACTGCTGCAATTTTAGGTCAGGCGCCCCTGCCTTTCTCCTCAGTGTTCTTGACAAGCTCCAAAGGAGAGTCTGTAATGTGATAGGTACTGATCTGGCGGCTCGTCTGCAGCCACTTCCCCATCGTCGAAATGTGGCCTCCTTTTGTCTGTTCTAAAAATACTTTCATGGCTTCTGCTCGGACGAACATATGTCACTTGTGCCTCCTCAACAGGTGTTTACTCGTGCAACCAGACTGGCAACTGAGTCCCACCCATTCACAGTCAGATTAGCCAAATGCAGACGACAATTCTACTCTTTCAGCTTCTTCTCTCGCACTACCCGCCTGTGGAACTCGCTCCCATATTCTTGCTTTCCTGACGGCTACAACCTCCAGAGATTTAAATGCAAAGTCAACACTCATCTACTAACCACTGGACTCTAGCTCTCTCCCCACCCCCGTAAAACCTTCAGTTTCTCTCCCCCTATGTATCTGTCATCGCACGTGCATTCTCAGATTTCTATTGCTCCTTTCTAACTAGTTTGTACTCCTCACTCTTTTCTAATTAATCTTTTTACAGTTATGTATTCCCCCGCTCATCAGTGGCATTTAAAAAAAATCCCAAATACATTCACTCTCTTTCCGAGATCATCTTTAGACGTGTAAGGTGTAATAAAAATAGATAAATCAATTTAGCTAAAAATAACTGTAATGTTTTTCTCTTACTTCACATGTAACGATTGACAGTTACGATTAACGTTCATTAGAACGTGAAAGTTTTCCACAACTGAATTTTTTGTGTTTTAATGTAATAATAATGCACGTATTAAAAGAAGAAAAAAACTATTCATTTATAAGTATTTAAGAACCTTACTATCCTATTCATAGCTGATTCTATTAATAGACAGCTTAAATTTTTTAAGGATATTACCTCGTGGATTATTAATTTTAAGTTTTTTAGAATCCACTGGAGATATATTAAAAATAAATAAAATCTTAAATTGATAATATTTTTATAATATATTATTTTAATTTTTTTTATATATATTTGATATATCTCATGTAGATTCTATTATCCAAAATAGATCCGCCACACCAACTGATGTATTACGTGAAACCAACATTTGATATCAATTCAAGTGCACTTTTGAAGAATATATCCCAAATAAAAAAACAAAAAAAAATATGTGTCGGATTTACAACAGCTACATAGAAAATGCGTCACACATTACGCATGTCTGACCATTTCTCTATTTCAAGATATCTGCCTACATCAAGAAAGCTTCAAATGTATACTACATGTTTTCAAGGCAATATTCATTTGAACAAAACTTAAGCAATCAATTAATAGAATCAGTAATGGATACAGTAGAAATGTTCTAAAATGTTTAGAAAAACATCAGATTTTTCATACTTCAATACGTTCATTACCATGATATTACATAAAAAATAATCCGTAGCTGATAATTGTCACGTTCTATTGAACGCTAAGAATAAGTTTTATTCGTTACATTTGAAGCAAGGAAAAACATTTACAGTAATTTTTAAGAAGGGTTTTGCGGTGTTTTTTGTTACCACTACTTACACCCCTGAAGATGATCTCGGAAGAAAATTGAACGTACTTGTTAATACACACGAAATTAATGATAAAGTCAACTGTAATAGCGCACTTATTACCTAAAAAAAAATTGTAAAATCACATTTATTATTTTTTAAAATTATAATACACGAAATATTAACCGTGAGTAGGAACGGATTTTATTGAAAATAAGTCAGCATAATATTTGCAAGTTATTTAACATATATATATATATATATATATATATATATATATATGTGTGTGTGTGTGTGTGTGTGTGTGTGTGTAAATCTGTGTGTGTCTCTGTGTTTGTGTAATTTCTTTCTTTTTGTTGGTTTGTTTCATTTATGGATTGTTATGTATATTGTTAGTATTATTTCTAATTTTTTAACCATTTTTTGTTTTCGTGTGAAAATTTGATCAAATAATAAATAGAATTCTTTCAACGTCTGCCTTTCATAAGCCATGTTTGTCTACTGCTACACATACGCATACGCACACACATACATAGCAATATTGATTGATTACATTAGAATTTTGATTTGGATAGTAAAACACGACACATGATATATTTAGATATTTATATAGCGTGTATTACGTATATGGCTCCTAAGAACTATCAGCTAGTTACTGTTTATTTTTGTTGCATTATTCTGGTAAAGTAACCATTTGAGGGAAGAAAGAAAAAAAAAGAAAAGTTGCGTCAAAAGTGCCTCGTTTAAACGAATATATTTGTTTATTCATTTTTCTTTCAGTATATCTGTCTTTTTTACAAATTATGTTGAAACTGTCTGTTCAATTATATTTAGTAAATGCATGTCGGAGAAATTTTAGCCCATCGAGGTTACAGACATCGAGATAAAACAGTTTGTACAAGGCGACAAATAGAGAGTCTGGATATCTCTTTTGTATGCTACCGTAATCTTTGAAATGAGTGCCCTAGGGAAAATATCCATGTATGATATTTATATCCAGTGAACATTGATGTAAAAAATGCTTAAAAGATATTGTTGTGTTTATTGTTCTTTAAGTATTTATTTATTTCTGATATTCAGTTTTTAAATTTGGACTGAAAATAAAAAAATAGATTAAGTTTAAAATAACATAATTAAAAAGGATTATTTTGATTTATTTAATGTTTAAAGGTTGATTAATATAAGAATGATGTTTTTTTAAACAAAACGATTTTAATCAACTGTAACAAAAATCAAATCTCCATAAGTTTCTAGTATTTTAAGTTCCTACTCCCTGTAGACATTTGTCATTACAGAAAATAAAGTAATACGTTTTTGAAGTACAACTAATTGGTTTGTCAGGATGCCTTATCTAACACTGATAAATTGCCGTAAGGATAGAAATCCTTGTTTCTATATTTCTGTTTTTCCTTCTTTTCTTTCAGCATGCAGTAGTAGCAACACGAACACGGAACTCCCGTCCACGCCTACAGTATAACTCTCCTCCGGTGACCGAACGCATGCACATGCACTGGTATATAACACATGCCTGGAACACTAACAATTCCTAATATCTACGTTTCAATATTTTCTTCTGTTTCGAATATTTTTATGCATTCAGATGCCTGTGTATTTTTGAAATTATTTATTAGCCTAAAATAAAACACTCGATAATAGTTTCAATTTTATTTTGCCTCTGTTGCAATAACAACATGTCGTTTACATACAAAAATGTTGTTTGCTGCCTCTTTTGTTCCAACCGAAACCAAATACGGCAATCATTATATATATATATGTATATATATATATATATATATATATATATATATATATATATATATATATATATATACGGCTTAAATATAGAAGAATCCTAAAGAGTATACTGTACATAAATGGTAGGAAGACTTACAAGGAGAGCTCTAAATATAAATGTGTATAAATACATATAGAGCAAATATACATAAGACAGACACGTTATCCAATGGTTAAGTGGAAGTTTGGGTCTATTTCAGGCGAACCATTTTCAGCTTCCGTCTTTATTGTAGCTTGAAGTCGAATTGAATAAATGAAGTTTTGTCTTTGTGGCGTAGTTGCTTAAACCAGTTAATGGCATCGGCAGAGTTTTTCCATAAATTAAATTTCAAAGATGTTTGCACCTATGAGACTATATCTTGGATAATATGGTTAGAATATATTCCTAATTCGAATTGAGTGGGGTTAATTATACTAGTTGGTTTCTTTAATTTACTGAGGGTGACAGGAATATATATATATATATATATATATATATATATATATATATATATATTTCAGAACATGTACATAATTACTATATATAATCGCCCCAATGCCTCATCAGGCGATGTGGAAAGTACTGGAAATCCTTTTTCTTTATATTTATTTATTTCTGTTAGGACTGTTGGCTGGGGTTTATTGATATTGTGATATTTCGTTGACAGTTGGATTTTTTGTGGAGAGTGTATAGTTAGAGGTGTTTGTGCGGGTTAGCCAGATAGGGTAATTAGTCTATGACCGTGGGAATTTTTTTTGGGTGTTTCTAAAGTGATTAATGCGAGTCTTGGATTCTAGACAGTTGTAAATTCTAATTATCATCTGGCTAGACTATATCTTATGGATTTCTTAGAAGACCCGATAATAGTTGGCGTGGATATTTTTTTATTTATTTTTAATTAAGTAGAGTCTTTACAATCAATGTAAGTTTAATCTTAACTTTGGGTTTAGGGAATATGTTTTTTTGTATTACATTTTAAAATTTTGATCATTTATTTAGATCATTGTTTGGAAATCGTTTTCACTATTAAATTTTTAATTTTAAATCTTTGATTTTTAATTAGATCATTGTTTGGAAATCATATTCACTATTAAAATTTTAAGTTTAAATTTCTATACTCATATAAAATTCAATTATCATATCTAGTCAATATATGATTCATCTTTTTATTGTTATGGTTATTACTCTAATTATATTTATGGTTATCAATCTGACTCTAAATAAGGTTATGGTTATTGACCTTACTCTAATTATGGTTATTGACCTTACTAATTATGGTTATTAAACTTACATTATAATTAATATTGATCAACACCAATTATGGTTATTAACCTTACTTTATTAGTTAATACTAATTATGGTTCTACACCTTATTTTAAATTTAAACTTCTATTCTCATATCTAGTCAATATATGATTCATCTGATTATGGTTATGGTTATGGTTATTAAACTTACTCTAATTATGGTTATGATTATTAACCTTACTCTAATCATGGTTATGTTTATTAATCTTACTCTAATACTGGTTATCAACCTTACTCTAATTATGGTTGTTAGCCTTACTAATTTTAGTTCTTAGCCTTACTTTAAAATTAATATTAATTAATACCGATTATGGTTACCAACCTTACCCTATTAGTCAATACTAATTATGGTTATGCACCTTAATTATAGTTAATATTACACCTTAAGGAATTTTCATACACATATGTATATATATACATATATCTTTATCTTTACACACACACACACACACACACACACACACACACACACACATATATATATATATATATATATATATATATACATATGGGTCCTATTTTTGGCTCTTGTAATATTTTTTTTAGCATGATTATAATGTTAGCTCTGATGTGCTTGTAGTTTACTGTGGTTTCATGCCTCTGGTTTAAAAGCTTGTTACTGTTCATATATTTATGTATCTCAATGTTTTCTTGAAGACAGAGGAAGCATGGCTCCTTTATGAATTTAGCTGTTCTTGCCTGTTTAAGGATTTTCCAGTTAACTTTAGGTGTTTTATTTTCGTCTTTTAACTTCCAAAAATGTTCGACGAGAGATGTCATCTTTTGTTTTTCTTTGTTATTGAAGAATGAGAGGTGATTATAAAATCTCTTTTTAAATATGTTCATAGTATTTCCGATATACATTTTTTCATCTTAATACGCTAAAAAGAGTGGATTTAGCAAGACATTCTCTATATGTTCATAAATTCATTGATAATTCTAGTGTTTCTTTTTTTTATTTATAAATTGTTTCCGTTGTTGTGATCTAACTCATAGAACATTGGGCGCCTTTTTTGCAAACCAATATCTTGTAGGCGTTTGTTTAAACTATCGTCTTTTACTACCAGGTAGTAAATATATTTTGTTTAAAGTTCGAAATTACTTGATTTTAAATTATAATTTTCAGTTATAAAATGATTATACTTCAGATATTTGAGAAACAATTTATAAATTTTAAACGAAGTTGGGCAATCAAATATACAAGCTTATTATAAATTTTACTATGAATATTATAAAGAAATGCACTGTGTTGCTACTTTTCGGCTTCATGTAAGTAACTGAATTCAAACTTCCAGGTCGGAACTGATAACACTGTGGATTCTTCTTAAAATTAATCATGGATCATTAAGTATAAAGATAAACGCACTAGACCGTTTTTAATCAAAATATGTATTATGAAAAAGTAAGAATATTGATGGAATCATGTAAGATTATTTGAAATCGGAAAAATAGGAAGGGTTGAATCGAAACAGATATGAATGTATTCGTAATTTTTATTATTATATACTACATATTCGCTTTAACCTTTTATATGTTTGATTCAATGCTGTTAAAACAGAAATATATTTTTCTAGACAAATGCTAAGAATGTTTTCAACTGTTCAATGAATAATATGGAAGTTATAAGAGATGTAGAAACTTCATATGATATATTATTTATTAACAGAAAGCGATACATTAAACTGTAAGTAGTGTCGTGCTTAACAACATGCCGACCTCCCCGCAGAAAGCTCTTTGCGGCCAATCTCCCCACAGAATGCAACTTGCTCCACCCCCGAACATACTTGACCCAAAATAAATGGTAGTTTAAACAAAGTAAGATACTCTCGGAACGCATATATACCGTGATCACGAAAAAACGAAAGAAATCGCGGAATTGGAGTTTTGAAGCTATATATTATGAACGTTTTCACAACTTTTACCTACTTTTTATTGATTTCATAGGCATTTTATTGCCATTTCAGTGCGTTTTGGCTCTCAATTGTCGACACGTTTTCTTCACTAGATTTTATGTTATGTTCTATATATATTGAAACCGATATCTATTATGTTATCTTTATCAAGTTCATTTTTCTTAATTACTAAATATTTGCGACCTCGTAGTGGCTGGAAGGTTTCTAACAAAGATTATATATATATATATATATTTTTTTTTCTTTAATCCGAAGGGAAGAGTAGGAAGGTAAATTCCAAGAACCTGATCCTAATCAATATTAAAAATTTTTAACATTAAAAAGTGATGTAGGCAGAGAGCTCAATTTATTAAGAATACAGAGCCAATATAAATTAGAGAAAATTTTCAAAATTCAAAGGTGTCGGATGTACATTTCGACATAGGATCTCTAATAGAGACTCTACATCACGTCACGTCTATCTTTATAAAAAATGAACTCCTATTCCTCCCCTTCCTAAATATACCATTTCAAAATTCTGTTACCCCGCGACTACCAGCTCTGTCCTTTTCCACTTTGTGACCGTTGTTAACCAAACACCTCTCTACACTCTAACTCAGGGCCTTCGCCATTTTGAAAAACAATGTCGCTGACGTGATGTAGAGTCTCTATTAGAGATCCTATGTCGAAATGTACATCCGACACCTTTGAATTTTGAAAATTTTCTCTAATTTATATATATATATATATATATATATATAATATAAAAGGAAAGAAAGAGAGCGAGATGGGTTGATAAATGTCTATTTTTTTTAATCATGTCACCCCAAGCAAGGTATTCCACTGCCACTATAGCGCAGGCGGTTACACAGGGCGATAGACGAGTTAGGATGTACATAGGGGAAAAGTTGGAGAGAATGGGAGGGTTAGTATGTTAGGAAGTATCTATTGACCTTACATTTAAACTCCTGGAGGTTATAGCCGATGGGAAAGAAAGCATGCGGAAGGGAATTTCACAGGCGGGAAGTGCGAGAAAAGAAGTTATTGGAGTAGAAATTGCGTTTACATTTCATCGGTTTTACTGTAAAAGGGTGGGACCTAGTTACCAATCTAGTATCTCGTGCAAACTCACACCTAGAGGGCACCAGTGATTTAAGTTTATCAGAGCAGAAGCCATGAAAGTAGTGATAGAAGAGGCACAGGGAAGCCACGTCACGCCGGTGGGAGAGTGACTGCAGGTGGTCAGCTATGTCGGTATCAATCACGTTACAGATCACGTTAGCAATGGATTCGACGTAGTCATTCCACTTGAGAGTGTCAGGCCAAGCAGGTGTAGTGTTTTGCTCTCTGGGAGGCATGCCTGTTCCATGCTAATGGGAGGGAGGTGCGGTCGTCTGTGGTGGTTAATTGACAGCAGCTTCGTTTTGGAAGAATTAAAGTTTACGAGCCATTTCTTACCACAATCCACCACGGATTGGAGACGCTTTTCAAGCTCAGCCGCGAGGTTCGTTTTATCATCAACACCTGATTTTTGATCGAGGCGAGCGTATACTGTGGTATCATCTTATGGCATCGGGGAGATCGTTGATGTAGATTAGAAAGAGCGTAGGACCTAGGATTTATCTTGGGGACACCCGCGTTTGTAGGGTAGTTCTGGGAGGCATGTCCGTTTCAAACCACCTTCAGTGTGCGGTTGGAGAGGAATGACTGGATTAAGTCCAACAAATGTCCAGTCATGCCGTAGCTCGCAGTTTCCGTACTCTGTCGAATGCTTTAGGGATATCCAGGGCGACAGTTCGAGCTTCACCATTTTTGTCGAGAGCCTGGTATATATACTCGGTGATGGTCGTTAGCATATCAGCAGTAGACCTGGTGAAGCGGAAGCCATACTGTTTGTCCGATAGGAGCCCGTGGGCCGTGTGATGCTGAACGACCTCAGCATTGATAATGGCTTCGAACTCTTTGCCGAAGATCGGAAGAAGGCTGATAGGGCGGTAATTTGAGGGGTGCAAGTGTTCACCAGTAATCTTGAATATTGGAACCACAGAAGAAGACTTCCAACAGGCAGGAAAGCAGGAGGAAGACAGGCAGAGGTTGTAGAGCTTAGAAAGGACAGAGGAGAGTTCAGTGGTACATTTCTTCAAGACAATGATTGGGATTCCGTCCCCACCACTCGTTTTGTGAGGGTCAAGTTTTGATATTATGCTAGAAATCAGCGAGGGCGTGATGTGGACGTCATTCAATTGGGCCTCAGTCCTAGATGGGAAATCGTGTGTCTGGACTCCAGACAAATCCAGACATGAATTAGTCGAGAATCTACGGGCAAAGCATTCAGCCTTGTCCGCTGAGGAGTTGAGGACCTCAAACTTGTTGATTAGTGGGGGTATTGAGGACTTACTCTTGTTGAGCACGCTTTTACAGAGGCGCCAGAAGCCTTTGGCTCCGAACTTCTGGCAGCAAACAGCATCTTAGCTTCGTTAAGTATCTTGTTACACTTATTACGAGCTGAGGCGAAAAGGCGCCTGTTTTGGTCCGACGCGTGGCTACGATGAAGCCGTAAGAAGTGATTCCGGTAGGCAATGGCGGCCGAGCAAGCGGGCGATAACCAAGGAGACGAATGGGATTTAAGCTGAAATTTCCTGGTAGGGATGAAAGCATCGATGCCAGCCTTAACCCAGGAGGAGATCTCTGATGCACAGTCTTCGACGGGAAAACTAAAAACATTGTTCCAAGTGACGTCGCAGAGGAAGTCACAGAACGAATCCAAGTCTGCTCTTTGATAGCAGTAGGATATTCTGCTGGTTTAGGTTTCTTGGGTAGGTGTGGAGTGGAACGAGATGTTGACAGAAACTACGGCGTGGTCAGAATTTCCGAGAGGGCAGAGCTGTCTGGTGGTGCAAGAATTTGGGGTGGAAGTGAAGCAGAGGTCTAGTAGCGAGTCCCTTCCGTTAGGGCTATTGGTGAAACGCGTGGGGAAGTCCACCACTTGCGTAAGGGATTGGGAGATTGAAAAATTAAAGGTGTGGACACCAGCAGTGTCGGTTACAGAGATTTCGAGCCACTTTCTGTGGTGAGCGTTAAAGTCACCAAACTCGAAAATATGGGCAGATGGGTGAGAAGTAATGGCCTTGTAGATGTTGTCAGAGATGCTGTCAAGTACTGAACAGTCAGAGGAGGAGGGGTAGCGGCAGAGGAAGATGAGATAGCTAACGGAGCTTAGAAGTGAGAGACGGAAGCACATGAAAGACTGGTCCAGGGATTCAAGAGATGTTACTCTAGCTAGGGAGAGGTGTTCGCTGACATATACACCAAGCCCATGCATATGGACATTGGAGTCCTTCCTGAAGAGGGGAAGGTAACCAGGAGTATAGATCTCAGAGGAGGGGATAGACGGGTCAAGGCTAGTTTCACACAGGGCTAGAGAGAGAGAGAGAGAGCGAGATGGGTTGATAAATGTCTATTGCAAAAATACAAGTATGATATTAATTTTCCAGTTAATCCTAATAATTACTTTGTTAATTTTTTATTACAATAGATCTGCGGGTTCTAGAGAACTTGCGGCCCCGCGCATTTGCGGTGTCTGCGGACCTCTAAGCACGGCACTGACAGCAAGCAAAAGGTCTGATGAAAGAGGCTATTGAGAATTTAAAACTCAGGAAAAACATCGACTATTCTACTTAAGGTGTTTATTTAAATGGGTGGTAGAACAGAGACGTTTTAAAACTTATTAGAGCAATAAAATATGGAAGTTGTGGTGAACCATCTTAAGACAGTACTTGGAATAAAAAACAGAAAACGTGTTCCGGACTAGAAAGCTAAACGGACTATCTACATAGCAATTAATAATGATTTTAATCCAGATTGAGTACCGATATATACTTATAGCTTTTAGCCGACATCAAAATAAAATAGTCCAGAATACGTCGTAGGTGTGGAGAAAGTTAACAGCAGTCACATTGTTTCTGCTCGAGAACACAGCACTTGGTAATGACAAGCCTGCCTCTTTTATACCATCTCCATCTTTTCTCTTAGATAGATAATGATTTGGCTTTCAGAAATATTGCCTAACCTTGCTTGGTAAATCAGTTCTTACTTAACGTTGGCGGTTCTTTGATATGCGAAAATGTCCTGAGGTGAGAGGAACGAGAAGACACGGTATCAGATTTGTCGCTTCAGGTCCGGTGTGAAATAAGTTTTAAACAAAATTAAAATTATTTCGCTCGTGAGCGTTTTTGCAAAAATATGAAAACAACTCCAACCAGAAAAAATATTCTGATCTGTTAATGTTATTTTATGTAATGCTTTGATCAGAATTTACTTTCTACTCAAAGTACAGGTAATACACAACCTATTCATACACTAGCGTATATCGTTCGAGATAAAACTAAAAAAAATAATTTCTAATGTCATGCCCAAAATTTTAGGATTTGTTTTGGCTGTAAGATTTCCTCACTACAACAATGAGTCCTTATTAACTGCTTATCTACACTTTGCAGATTATTTAATGATAGATTTTGTTTTTGGAGTTAATCATGATTTATCGACATAAACCTTAGTAACTAAATCATATATTTTGACAGAAAGGGTTGATTCATACCTTTTGCAAGAATATTTGTGCGAACGTAAATATAATCAACCAACTCAACAAGAATAGATAATTGGATCTGAGATTAACAATTAATAGTAATTATCCATTAAATCACCTGCACATGCGATCATACAGCACCTGGTATTCCCAACATTGAGGTTAATTATTAAGCCCGATGTTGCATAACTTCGGTGATTGTACGGGAACTGTTTCCAACATGATGTATGCGTAAAACCCGCATTTTAATAATTCATCTTCTACTACAAAACGTTCACTTCTAACTCAAAATCTCTATAGGGTCATATGCAGTTGATTTTTATATACCTCTTTATATATTTTGTAAGTATCAATAAGAGGTTTTAAAGTTTGAGAAAATGGCAGTCATAATTATGTTCTTAGCATCAGAAGCCACGCAATGTTACATTCATGCGTGCATAGGCCACCTCTGAATAGTGTAATGGTTATTAAGCTTGTCATGTTAGAACAATTACGTCTGAGTAGTGAGGTCGATTCTTCTTTGGTGTCACATAATTTACGCCTTGCAGCACATCTAAGCTACGCTTAGAAAAATCATCATATTAAGGGAATCTCGATGTGGAGTAATTGTTAGTAAGCTTATGTCGCTAGATCAATTACGACTGAGTGTTAACTTCTATCAATACAACGTGTTCTACTCATCATGCCTTCTGCGATATCTAATCTCCGCGAAGAAAATATTTTCAGGCACCTCTACGTAGTGCAATGCATAACAAGCTCACGACAAGTTCGATCATTACTAGATGCTTAACACTTTCAACCATATGCAATATCTAAATTACCTCTAAAAATCATATTCGGCAATTTGACGTGATCTAAACGTTAGCAAAATTGTCTTACTAAAACAATTACGACAGAGTCGTATGTTCGATCGATACTGGGTGTTGCTTATATTTCGCCTTGTGCTACATGGAAGCTAATCTAAGAAAAAAACAGCGCGTTAATAACAACCACGAGTTGCTATAGTGTTCAGAATCTTTGTCTCGCTAAAAAAAATTATTGAATAGTGACTCGATTCTCAGTGAGTAGTGTATACTTTCGGCCTTGTGCCACATCTAAGTTTTCCTTAGAAAATAATTTTTGGTACTTCAACCTGATGCAATATTTAGCAAGTTTCTCTCGTTAGAATTATTCTCGCTAGAATTATTGTCTCGTTAGTAATCAGTCTAGTTTTCATAGGGTGCACCATACTTCCGTCCTCGTCCCACATCAAAACTACTGATAAAAATTCCCGTATTAATAGCACATCGACGTGATGTAATAGTCAGCTATCTTTTTAGTTAACAAATATACATTTGTTTATGGCACGAGGCCGACAGTGGGGAGGGGAAACAAAACTCGGGTTGGCCATTCATTATCTACCTTATACCTAGCTAATCTGACTCATGACCCAGACATACTATACAATTTTTCTCAAGCACCATAAAAACGTATCCATCAACACTCAATCCGCCATACACCAAAATACCACAATGAATTCTGGAAACCTAAAAACACCCCGGATGTACGTAAAAATTACAATTTTTAATATGATACAAAAATATATAAAAATTATACACATGAAATGACATGATGGGGAGGGGCATGTGGTCAGCTATCTTTCCTCGCTAGAACAGATACGACTGTATAGTGAGTGAGACACCATACTTTTGACCTTGTGCAATATATAAGCTCTGGTTAGAAAATCAAAACATATTAAATACCTACTTTTTTCAGATTTTCGAAATTACATGCATGACATGTTATTTTATAAAAATTAGATGCGTTATAACAAAAAGATGTATTACAACTGTCATGGTGACATCAACCACAACGGAATGAACTCTTCCAACTAGTACATATACCTCCCCTTACAAGAGGTGAGAGCAGATAGCGTAGATAGCCTGGAAGTATCCTGAGGAGACCGTCTTCAGAGAAACCCGAACTCATCCGAGAGTCGGTTGATGAACACTGCTACCTTAACGACCATTCCGAGTCCCAGATGTAAGGCCGAGGGTCGAATTACACGCTAACTCTTATTATCATTACTACTAAAAAAGTTCCATGTGTTGTATTTCTCCGTGTTTAATATATATTCGTTATTTCTTATTTTGGTTGTTTTTGTATTATTCTTTAACTGTGTCCACGACAATAACATAATATAAATGTGATATGATTTCTTTTATAATTAGGACCAGGTCAGCACATTTTGGGTAGAAAATTAATTCTTAATATTTTTCACACATTGTTTATAAATCTATAAAACATCTTCCTTTACATTTTTTTTATGTTTATAACACTTCTTCATCATGTGCTGTATCCTTTCAGAACACTGGACACCATGGTCTTCCATATGCCTCTGTCACTTTTCACTCTTAATATCTTTCCTCTTGGTATCTCTCTCAAACCTTACCTCCCCATCCATTTGCTCTAAACTTAAGTATGTCACGCCCTGCTATCTCTAGTCTCTCTTTCCCTCTATTCGTCCTGTGAGTATTAGATTTTCCATGTCCTCTTATCGCATTCCAGGAACCTCAGTTGTCTCTTCCTGGTTAAATATATGAGTTTTCTTCTCGTTTGAATCCTCTTTAACTCCTCGTCGTTGCAAATGTGCTCAGTCTATGATATCATCAGGATTCCTCTGTAGAACCACATTTCTGAGGCCTTGAGCCTGTTATCACAATTGAAGAAATTCACTGCCATAGAGAATGGCAGATATCACATAGCAGTCCGTATCTCTCTCGTTTGTTTTCTATCAGATTTTCCTAACGATTCATAAAATATTGAATTTAAAGTAAAGAGAAACAAAATGGCAAATACTGTTTCTCAAAACTACGCAAACAGCTACAGGCGTTACTTTATCTTGATATATGCATTGAGTGCCTCGAAAGTTCAGCAAACAACTTAAAATGAAAACATAACACTCATATAGCGTTTAGAGACATGGGGTAAATTAAAATGCTATGACATCAATAAACGTTGACATGGCAGACTACAAAAAGATTTTGTTAAGTAGTTTTACCTATATTTTCTATATTTTAAATTTTCCTGTGCCCCGCATTTATAAATAAAATGTCTATTGCCCAAGTTCTTTCGATATTCACACGTCATTATCAATAATTTGTGAAGTTGAACTATTATATCGAATCAATTGCTACGTTTGCTGTTAAGAATATTGTTTCATTTTGTCATGTTACATTTACTCACAAGAATTTATCTTACAATTTTATTAGTCTACAACACTTTCTTCATGAACTGAATATTGCTGTAATATCTGGTCTTGTATTGTTGTTATCTATTTGTTGATTTTTCAATGAGGCCAAATAATAAATCTGCAGTGTTATCGGTTCTCACATGTCATCCAAGCTACTATCACTTTCCCACCGACAGTTATATTCAACTGCTCAAAAACAAGACGCACATACATATAAGAAATATAATTTATATATTCGTTCCTCGGCAATGACGCTTGTTTAGACAGAAAGGCAAGTAAAGTGAGTTTGCGCACACAAAGGGGTTGTCAGGAGTCAAAGCCAGCGGCAGTCTCTTTTCTACCGTCAAACTTTCAAACTTTATCTGGTTTTAAACACCCACACAATTCACATGATCACACCTCTTCACCCACAAATGTTTGTTTTTCTGTTTGTCAAATTGTTGACTTTACTGCCGGATATATCTGTAAATCACACCTTGCCGGTTCCATCACCTTTCAAGCAGGTTGTAACAATCTTTGCCCTTATCTCCCTAGTCCCTGTTCTGTTATTTTTCTATCTTCTTAGTCCTTAATTGACAGCAACGTCTCATCATCTTAGAAAAAAACTTTCTAGATTGAAATATAAATTTTATGCTAACAGTTTCTCCTCCAGAATTTCTTGCTTATAGAAATCGCTTCTGGTTTCTTATTTCCAGTTATTCTTGATCTTTAAATAATTACATGCATTCTTTTAATACCTGTTCCTTTATTTTCTATCTCCATAAAATTTTCTTTTTTCATATTTTTACACGCTGGAATAATTTGCGCCGAAACAGGTATATTTATTTGCTTATAGTGAAATGATTAAAATATATTTTTGCTTTTTCTGATTCGTTAATTTTATCTTTTTATATGTCGCCTCTCAGCGTCTACGAGTAAAAATCGGTAATATCATGTTCATTTTAATGTCTAAACATGTGATTTTTTTTTTCTAATTCTTGTCTGGTACATCATTTTTTATCCATTTTATATTATATATCAAATTTATCGATATTGTATTATTTGTTTAATACTTAATGCTTTTAGTAAATACACCAGTGTCTTTTTGCCAATATATATATATATATATATATATATATATATATATATATATATATAGCGGAACATGAGGTATCCTACCCTCTAAGTGAGCGACTACCTCCAGAACAATACCAGCGACTAACATCAACGAGCGAAAATCACTGATCATGCTACCGATTTAAAAAAAAAAAACAATTGGGCATACACTGCGAACATCTAAATTAGGAGAATCTAAAGAAGTAATCTATTTAATTTTGCTATGATCTAAGCAAGAAACACTTCCTCATTGTTTTCTTATCATAGTGTTGTTTCAGACTGTTATTTCTTGTTGAAATATACATTGCCTGAGCTCACCACACAGACAAAAATCGGCTGTTTTGTACAACATGTTGTATTTGATATGTTTAAGGAATTTATTTCAGTCTCTGTACTGACTTGTATAGGGAAAATATATAGGGATTGGGAAAATCACAATTATGTTCCTTTTTCAAATAACTATCTCTTTCGTTCATTTATTTTTTTGTGTGTCTATCTACTCTATTTCTATCTGGGTTTATCTATATCTATCTCTGTTTTCTCTACCCCCATCGACGATCGGTGTCAGTTTTTTGTATGTATTTCTTCTATATATCATCTCAGAAACTTTTTCGTTGTAACTCACTTTTATGAAAAAAACTGAAACCGTATACAACTTTTTAAGTCCACTTAGTAAATTTTTGTGAATAAATATTTTGGACTCTTCTTGACCGTTGTAAATAGGTTTTCTTTTTAATTTTAAAATAAATTATGCTGAATAAATTTATTTCAATTTAAGCCAATTTCTTATGTTCTCATTGATTTATTACGAGATTACATGGTAAAATTCTGATATGTACATTCTGATGAGTGGAATATATGTTCCTGGTGTAAATAGATCATGATTACAAGCCTTTAGTAAGCGACCCCCTGCCGTATGTGACCATATATATGGCAGTAAGTGTGGTCGCATACGACAGGTCCCACTATATATATATATATATATATATATATATATATATATATATATATACACAAAGAATCTCAAGCTATTCATATATATATATATATATATATATATATATATATATGAATCAATGTTTTTTTTATTTATTAATCCGAACTCTTTTTAAATTAAATGTTCAATGGTTATTTTAATAGAAATTCACATTTCGTGTGAATGCATTGTTTTTATATTTAAACAGTATATTCATGTATTTATTTATTTTATCTAACTCACTGTATATAGGAAAAAAGAAAAATGTGAGTAGAATCGGGAGGTGTTTGTGCGTAAAAGCATTATTCGTGCTTTGTTTGTTCGAGAGATGCTACTATATATATATATATATATATATATATATATTTATATATATATGCCGACATGAATATTCGAAAGTATCATTGTATTAATAGCGCTTCGATGTGGTTTGATGGCTGGCATTTTCATCTTATTAGATCAATTAGGACTAAGTATCCAAACTCCTACATAAGGGCAGGTAACGAATATATCAGCAAATATAAAAAGAATGGAGCTGAAGGCAAGAGTGTATCTTTCACTAGATCTATTTTGCTTGTAGAGCGAGACTATTTTGCAGACTCTAGAAGTTATGACAGGATTTGTCATCAGAGGCCACAATTTGAGCAACATAAGCTACGCATATGATACAGTGCTGACAGCAGACACGGAAAGAAGATGGAATCTAGATGAAGTCAGTGACAAGAAAAGACTACAAAAGTGCAAGATAACCGAATGAATCAGCAAAAAGAATAGCCCAAAATAGTAAATACTGGAAGGGTAGACTATAATCAAACTGGTACAAAAAATTAAATACCAGGGAAATCTAATAACAGAGGAAGGTAAGTGTGACACAGAAAACAACAGGCAAACTGGAATGGCGGAAGACGCATTCCAGACGCTGAGTAGAGTATTAAGAGACAGGAAAATTTTACTAGAAACAAAGAAAAGAGTACTGGATTGCTATTTGATGTCAGTTTTCAATATGGTAGTGAATGCTGGACAATCTCGTCGAAGATCAAAGAAAAACTTGAAGCACCTGAAATGTGGTTCTACAGAAGGAAGCTGCGGATATCACAGATCAAGCACGTGAGCAATGATGAGGTTTAGAAAACGATGGAAATGAAAAGGGAGTTTATACTGCGCATCAGGAAAAGACATCTACGTTTCTTGGGACCTGAATGAGGAAAGAGGTCTTAGGGAATTTGATACTAACGAGCTAGATAAAGCGACACAATGACAGGAGAAAGCATTGTGTGACATACTTGACAAAACTGAGCAGGTGGATGACAGAGCAAGGCTTCCGTGGTGTAACAGGTGAAATCGTGCTAAGAGCAACCAAAGATAGGGAGACCTGGAAAGCCATCATCATCTACGTCCTGAAAGAACATGGCACATAGAAAACAAAGGAGCGAGTTCAGTCTTCAAATGGTGTGCCACAGTATCGGGGCTTTGTGGGGTCAGGAGTTACTTCGTGGCTAAGAGGTCAAAACAAATAAAATTTAATGACGGTTTCTGCTAAGGGACACATATTTGAATTCGATTTCGGCTACATTTTAGCCATTATCAAAGATTATTTTATGTTGACATTTTACTGAATATAGGCAATTTTTATTAATATATCTAAAGCTATATTTGCTAAAAATATGACCAAAAGCGATTGGACATAAAGAATCTAATTTCTCTGTTCTACTTTTCTCTGTCCTTTTAAAGAAAATTTTATAAAAGAGGATTTGTTGCTCAAAGTACCCAATTATACATTTATATGTAGTGCTCAAAAGAAGACCACATTCTTTTATCAGGACTGAAATGTATTCACTTCCATAGATGTTCGATCAGTTAACTAGCCTCTGGAGAGAAAACAAAAATTAACTTCAGTAATAGGAGATATGATAGGGATGCTTGAATTCTCACGGCCCATTGATTCATATCATCCCGGAAGAGATTAACTTTCTTCCTTGTACTCTTGATACATTTAGACACTTTATAAGTTAGGTGATATTTTGTTAAATTCAAAACTGTTGTACCTGTCACATAAATAGTTTCAGAATATATATTATCAGCCGATATTTTTCATTAAATAAAGTCAAGAAGGTTAAGACAAAGACAAAGTCACGGAATGGAGAGAAATTACTTTTTAAATGACGATGACTATACAAAGAAAATTGTAATCTATAAAACTGACCATCCCGCGTAAAAGCACACACCAGGTAAGAAAACTGTTGTCGAAGAACAAACAGGGAGGACACACGTTAGTCTGTGAAATTTCCCTATCAACTACGCCTCATCTTTACTTTGCTCGCGCTTAGCAATAGTTTTCAACGCAAGAATAAAATCTGTTTTACTAAGAAAAATCATTTTTTTATTGACTCCTAAGTCACAATAAGACAGAAAGTTAATTTATAAGCCACTGACATTTGACTGATAGAAACTTCGCTTTGTCTCGAAAATGGTGCCTGGTGTGAGCAAAATATATACAGCAGTTATACATTTTTATATTATTTCGTCATGAATATTTTCTTAATAATTTAATTAATTTCTGAAAAACCTCTCTTTGTGTTATTAGTTAAGCCTCGATATTAAGTGACACATTCTATGCGTTGTCTGTTACTGAACTAATCAGTTAAATTCAACTATTTTGTTTCTATGTTCTCATTACCTATTTGTGCAAATTTTCGCTGACACATTCTTGAATTCAGATATACTAATACCTCTGAGTAATTACTTTCCTAAATACATTACCTGCTATAATTACTAAGCCACCCCGGTTTTTTTAAAAGAAATTATGTATTTCATAATTCTTTTAAAAATTTATTGCCAAATGAAAATAGAATGGTTCTTTTGTTATTATTAATTTGCAAAATTTTACAAAGGAAGGAAACAAAGATGAACTCCTCTGAATCACCTTAAATTTTATTCATTCTTTTATTGATGAAATTGAAATATAGGGAAGTATTCAATATTTATAAATTCACTTATGAATAATGGGCTATTCCATTTTGATCACGTAGAAAGTGGGAAAATAGCCATACTTATTTTCAGTGAGAAAATGAAAGAAAGAAAGTTAAAAATGAAGAAAGAGAGAATCAAATCAAAATCGATAAGAACAGATATTGTGCTATGATCTTAATCAAAGGCTGAAAAGAGATTGTATTTTCTTGCTGACCAACGCTGGTAGAATGTGACAAACTAAATTTAATGCGCGGATCCCAAGTTGGTGCTCACAGGTGAGGTAAAAAATAGCCCAACCGATTCAACTTTGCAAAATAACTGTCATCGTTTTTACTGTTTCCTGAGAACGGGCACCTCCCAATAATATATTAAATTTCACTCTATCTGCTCACAGACACACAGTTAAGTTTTCTTTTATGCGAAAATAGAGAAGAAACTGAGAGATATAATGTAGTTTATCAACCCCTGGGCAGATACCATAATATGATTTCATCCAAAAAAAACTAAAAGCAATTTTAATTGTCTTAAAAGAAGGACAGTATAGATTATAGGAGAACCAAGTCAAGCAATCGACATCATTAAGGATATTATGATAAAATTGTGCGAAGAAATATTTCGAGAATTATAATTAATAAAGAGTTCGTAAGAGGATTTGACTAGAATATTTGTTTTGTTTATTAATTGACAGGTGTATGCATATGAAAAACGAAAAAGAAAGGTGTGTAGAAAGAAATAAATGTTTGATGTTTCGTACCAGTTCTCATTAATGATAATCTATAAATGTTTAAATGCGTGGAAAGACGAAAAAAATATAGTGGAAACTCTACTTGATTTCAATGACAAAAAAGAAAACACGGTAAAAGTGTTAAACTGTTGTTTCAGTAAAATGAAATATTTTCCAATTCCAAATTATTTAATTGGTTCTCACTTCTTGAAATAACGATTATTATTCAAATTTATGATTGTTATTGCAATATTTTGTTAAATTTGTTAATCTCAAATATTTAACGATGTGATAAGAGAATTTATATGTTTATTTTGTTGTCATAGACTTTATCATCAAATTATTTAGTTAGTCAGGTAAGTGACATACGTGAGTCACGCTCGGGCGATCTCGAAAGAGACATGACTGACTTGGCAGAAGATTTTCACGCATAGGTTGCCATTACTTTCTGCGGTACACTGGTTGCAAGCCAAAGCCAGAGAACCCCATGTGTCCCGTTATTTAACCCATAACTGGGGGAAGAGACGGATTAATAACTTTCCCAAAGGTATTTGCACTTAAGTGATTGCAAGGAAATCAAATAGAACTGCAATCATTAATCAAAAAATTAAGATTTATCAAAATATTAAAATCGGGGAAACCCGAAATCATCCAGTGTCTTTTAGTATTACTTGTAATATTTATTTTTCATTACGAACAGATCAATATCTAAAATATTTAAGATTGGATTAAGTATTTTAGACATACAATTATCCATTTAAAACGTGATTTAAAATGTTTTTTATTTCTTGTAATATAATTATATTTCTATTCTAATATAGATATATTAAAAAAAGAAAATTTTTGTTTATCTGTGATACAAATTTACGTTTCGTTGTTACAAACCATCATCAGGCAGTAAAGTGTTTTTAATTTACTTTGAAATATATAGATATGGAGATTAAAACATAAAATGAAATGTAAAAATAAATTAATAACTGAATAAAAACAAAAGAATAAAGAGATCAGCCAGTGAGATGAATTAAGAAGGGTAGGATGTTATTACATTTTAAAAAATGGTGTGTATACTTTATTATTGAAAGATCGTATATGCTGGTAAAATCCAGAAATCAAATTATTCTTTGTACAACGGATATAATGTTCGGTAACATTAGGATTTTCAGTAGCTGAAATAGTAGATTGATACACAATAGAATCTCTAAGGAATTTACTTTGCATAGGGCATATGTTACTGTTACGACAATTGCAGGAACATGTATTATTATCAATATTTACATAAGTAGATCATAATTAATATCATAATATTGTATTAGAATTATTATTGTGTCTTTAAAATCATTTCGAGATAATCATTTCAGCTATAACTAATTTTCAGAGTATGTTTTTTTTTTTTAAATGCTAATTGTATTATTAGTTCGGAAGTGTTTTTGCATTATATTAAGGAATTTATTACCTAATGTAGCATTATCCATTTGGTTGAATGGTGGTGTTTACCAAATTATTTTCCTATTTATGTTACCAAACATTATATTGGATGTCCTAAAAAAATTTAAGTGAGTATTTTTGATCATAGCTTATCTTTCAATAATAAAGGATATAGTATTTCAACTTCTGTCTTAAAAAAAAATATTTTTCACATTTCAACAGAAAATATTAACTTATTCTCGAATATGTAAATCGTTACATAAAACATATTCCATTTTCGGCTATATATATATATATATATATATATATATATATATATATATATATATATATAATGAAGTGAAAAATAAAGGAGAAGATTGGCAAAATTCCCCAAAATTACTTGTAATAAAGGTTAAATATTTAAACTCATCTAACAGAGGGCACAGTGTAAATTTCAATTAATCATCTCTTCTGTAAATTCAGATCACATTTAGGGAAAAAAATCAGACTCTCAAAACTGAATACTAATTTTTGTAAAAGGCAACAGCTATTATGAATAAATGGAAGAAATTTTTCCTACCTACTCCCCTGACCCAATTAAAAAAAAATTACCTGTTTTATGCTACCAAAACTTGTTACTATATTTTCCTCTTCTTTTCCTTTTCTTGGCCAACATTTTTTATCACTTCTTTTAATAACTTTTGCT